>JAVCKT010000560.1:0-17325 GCA_032273925.1 Rhynchotus rufescens | reverse complement strand
TGGACTGTGTCCTTTACCAGAACCTTTCATGTAAAAGATGGGGATTTGTGCAAAGCAGCATCACATCTCTGGTCAGAGCTCCATGAAGCCACAACAGGAAAAATGCATTAAGAAGTCCCTGGGGTGTTGTCACTGAAGTAAGAGCATCCTCTCCCTTCCTATTCCTATGAGCAACACACCCACAAGCCTTCCTTGATAGCACAAAAAGAAGATAGCTCTTCCTCATAGTTTCTGATCATGTTTTATAATTTATGGGAAATAATGCCTTCTTAAAATACAGCCTGTTATAACAGGCTTATTATCCAACTACAGAAATGTTCAACAGAAATTTCCATTAAAATTTTGTGTCTTTTTTGGTAGTTTTTAAAGAAAGCTTAAATAATTCCAGAGAATCCTGGGGAAAAAAGGTCAAAAATGTTCACAGAAGCTTTGGTTCTACCTCTGCAAGTGGTTTGGTTTCTCTCAGCTTCAGTGACAGCTGAAGAAGGTGTGATAGACCTTAAGCCACAGGGTGCTTTACTTGCATGAGGGCTGGCACAGGAACTATACCATTTAGGAAACTGACCTAATTAATTTCTATTTTTACAGAAACTGGTTCTGGCAATATTGATAATATTTTTAAATGTCATTCTTAATGTATTACAAACTACAGGATATTTGGCTGCTGCTCCACTGTATGTACAAATGCAGGAGTAAATTGCAGCCTACTTTCCCATCAGCTACGTTTCTACCTGCATTATTTCTTTCTAGCCCATGCCACATGCAGCAATTTTCAAAACAAAGTGAATAAGCTGGCACAGGCCTTTAAGTGCTTTTCCACCGATTCCCATACTCAAATTAAACATGCAAATGAAAACATTAAAAGGAATGACTTATTCATGTTCTTAGGCAAAGCATACATATTAAATTAATGTTCATGTATCAAAGAAGACAGTAAATGCTGACTCTTGGAAAGCCTTGTATAGGAAACTGTACTACAAACTGTTCATTTAACATTTTTATTGTTTAATATAAAGCTTAGGAAGACTGTCTGTATTGATTCTAGCCTAAACATTTGACAATATACATTAGTTTAGAGCAACCACCTCATTTCCAAATACATATTTAATGAGGCTCATGTCATTTCAAGCAGACATTGAAAGTGTGAGTTTCACCTCGTTAATGTTTTAAGAGTATATGTCACATTAGTGACTGTACAAGGAAACAGCTCCTTTGATGTAGCATGTCAGATAAGGAGCTGTCTCTAATATAAAGCAAAATGGCAAAGGATTGCATCTGCAAAACTTTAGAAATACAGAAAAAAAACTATTTACAAGAATGACAGATAGCGATTGCTTTTAATTTGCACCTTTTCTTTAAGTCTTTTTTTAGTCTTTTTTAGTCTTTTTTTTTGTTTGCTACTCTTGTGAAAATTATATGTATGTTCATTTTAGATGTCTTTGTAATACCAGAGAAGACTAAGAAACAAAAACAGTCAGCAATATTTTTATCATGTACCTCCTTCTCTCTACTCAAGAAGTGAAGGCTTAAGTGATCTGCAGTTAAATTCTCAGAGTTTCTAGCAAGAAAACACAAAAGCATGTCAAGATAACTAAAAGCAACAAACAGCTCAGGGATAGCACTAAAGGATGATTTCAGCATGTTCAACTACTGGGAAGTTTTCAGAGAAAGAAAATTGTTTTCAGTGGCTAAACTGCATTTCCATATGGAGTACCAAAATTCTGGGGTTAAGACTGGAATGGACGCACCCTAAATTACCTGGGTGAATTCATAGAGAAAGGAAAATGGAGTAAGTGATGAAGAAGAAAGGAAAAGCACAGAGGAATCGGGAGAGCGAGGAGAAAACACAAAATGGTATTCACAAGTGGCCAGGTAAGTAAAAGGTAGGAGATGAACAACTTCACTGGCAAGGAGGTGTAGAAAATGTAGAAGTCAAGTCTGTTGATGAAGGATATAGACCTCAGCATTACAAAAACAGAAATATTGCAGAAATGTAGTGGAGTGTCTCTTAAATCTGGAATGCAGGCCCTGAAAGGATCACAGCATTCAGAAAAAGAGCCCTGGGAATGTGATGGAACATAGTACACAACCAATGTGGTAATGGGTAAAGAGGAGAAGCAAGGACATTGTAGTCATGGATTTAATCAAGGTCCAACTCAATCCTGTAAAAAATCTACAAAACAAAGCAGAAAGGTAGGTCCATTAAAGATCATCTAGATTAAATTTGATCATACAGCATTGAATATGTAGGACCTGTGGGAGACCTCCTGCTCCTAGATGTACATCAGAGAAAAGTGATAGCAATAACACAACTGATAATGGTAGAGCTCAAATATTCCTGAGTCTGGACTGTTGACTAACTGTTGTGTTTTTTTTAGCAAGGTATTTATTAAGTCTCCCAAGAAGGAATGCTATTGTAGACATAGTAGGAATGTTAAGAAGCAGTGGCTGTAGAAAATACCCTTGATCAAACAGATTATAATGGTTTTTCACTAAATTGAATGGAAAGATAAACCCTTGTTGTGTGATTTCTGGGTTTTCACGTTGCTGATTTTTTAAATTTCAAAACAGTGAAGCCAACGGAACTGACAAACTCGGAGACTTGACTGCAAAGGAGATTCCTGAAGTCAAAAGTGCAAAATCTATTTTGAGTTTGCATTCCAGGAAGGAGAAAAAACTCACAGAGAAGAACTCCAGACCTAGCTGATGACAATCCACCTTGAATAGGATATTAGGAGAAAGCACAGAGCCTGCAAGGAATGGAACAAAAGTGGCTTATTTAGCTTGGAAAATTGTATCTTGCAGGTCAGAAAGTGTAGGGAGAAAGTGAGAAGTGCCAAAACCTGAGCTCTGTTAGACCTTGCAGAGGAAATTAAAAACACATTGTAAAATGCTCGTTAGTCATATAAATAAAGAGCAAAAAAATGGAGCTGCTATGCAGTACAGATGGAGTAAGGATTAAAGATAAGCTATGCAGGGGCCAAAATCCAAATGAAAACTTTACTTCAGTTTTTAGTAAGCATGTTCCCGTGAGGCAAATACAGCACCGCTCATGGGAACAAGTGAAACAAAAATCAAAGGGCTTAATATTTTCAGACAGATTGCCTCATCTCTACCTAAAGCCCTGACAGAACCAACACACAAACCTTCAAAACCTGGTAAATAGATATGTTAAGTCAGAAATTAATGACAGGAGAATAACAGGAGTAATTTCTTTATTTTAGAATTTTGGAAACTATGATCTAGCTAAACAGCAAATATTTGATTTTCAACAGTCAATGGAAGTAGACAAAACAGCACATTTTAGCATGGTTTAAACAAAGATATGTCATGCTACACTATCCTGATTTCTTTCTCTGATACATTCAACTGACTCTTAGAGGAAAAAAAAAAAGTCCTAAATTTATTTTTTTCTTGTTTTCAGTAAAACATTTAATATGTCTCTGTATGAGGAAGAAATGCAAGACTCATAAAAGGACTGGATAAAATATAAGTGATAACTAAACAAATTATTGGGGTACAGGATGGCTCTTTATTTTAGGATCTACAAAAAAAAAATCTTGGAATCAACATACTATTTTTGTCAATGAGCCTGTCATAAAAAAAATGCCAATGCTAATGGAATTTGCCACTGAGCAAGACAGAAGAATCAGAATCCAATTCAAAAACATGAAGGACTTTGTGAACTATAGGAATAAGAAAAGGATGGGCCTTAAAAGGCAAGGTCATGCATTAGTTTTGTTATAAACTTGGAATTAATCCGTAGACAAGCAAAAGATCTGAGAAGCCTGGTAACTATAAACCTAACCACTACAGCGGTGAAGCAGGGAAATGTGATGTTTGTAACCTTTGGTTTCCCTCGTAGTTGATGTGTTAGTGTCCTCCATAGTTGGATGGGAATAGGACTCCAATAGTCCTTGTGTAAGAGGCTTATTTTAAACTTGAACAATAAAGCTTTGGATGGCCAAAGTCAGCTGGATGAATACCCTCCCCAGGATGCTTTTTGCGTGAAAGCCCTGATTTACACCACTTTTTGTTCTGCATGTTGCTGTTGGCTTTTGCTTGAAGCGGTGCGTGAAAAGAAAACATGCCTGTAATAATCAGACACCTGAAGTTTCAATTATTTTTGAAAGGACAGAGTGTCTCAAGCCTGTCTATGAAATGCTTTTTCAGGGTGCCCTTTAAAAACGTTGGTTGTGGTGAGCTGCTCTTGGTGGAGGGCTTCCTATAACACTGCTCACCAGGCTGGTGCTCTTGGGCTGATTCAGGACATGAATAGCTGCTTAATAATCTGCAAACACCTGGAATTACATCACCAGAAGAAGCTGGAAGGTTTGGGGCTGCATTTTTGTGCAATCAGTGAGCCCTATTGATAACCTGGTTGCAAGGACTAACGGGCTGGCCCGAGCTGGAGGCCTGTGGTGGCAGGTAGGACACTGCGCGACGTGGTCACATACGTGTCAGGCAGCTCCAAAGACACCGTCCTGCAAAAATGCACCATAAGACTCCAACTCATCAGTAATTGCTGGCCATTATTGGTGCTTAAGCGTTAATGTGCACTGGCTGTTTTGCTGCTGATGATCACTCTTCCCCCTCAGGGGTGCTGGTAAGGCTGAGGGCCAATTCCACCAAAACGTTTTGTCTCTCTCTGCTCTCAGTCTTGTTTTCTCTCTCTGCTCCGTGCATTACAAGGCTGCATGTCTAAGCCAGCCCCTGCCCCGCTGCTAGGCCACCAGATGTGGGGTAGCATCGACACCCAGCTGTGTGGCTGCCTGGTTGCATTTCCCATGGTTTGTTCGAACGCTTAAGCAAAACCGACTGCAGTAATTAGGAGCAGCTCTCCATCCGCCTGCCAGGTCTGGGTGCAAATGCACAAGTGTTTAACTGGTGAGCATGGGCTGCAGTGGTTTCCAACAGCTTCTGCAGAGCGGGAGGCACTTCAGCTGGAGCAAAGAGCTGGAACCAAAGGGCTGGCCCTCAAGTGGAGACTCAGCGGGCTGCCCTCAGCCACAGGCGCTCGCCTGACAAGATGGAAAAACTGCTAGATATTGAGACGTTGAGTCTTGGGAAATGAAGTTACGCTGGTGAAAATCGCCCTGGCGGTGTAAAAATGCCTTGTGAAGGCAGCTCTGAGGAGAGCCTGCCCTTCACTGCGGTGAGCACCCGCTTGTGTGTTATGTGATCAGGTGGAAAATGCTGCACTGGGATCCCAGAGACCAACGGGGACAATTACATGCTGGAGGAAACGATAAGGATCACTAATCAGCTTGCAAATCACCTAATCAAAGCGTGCTCCTCGCATCCCACTGTTCCACTGGATTTAGAGATATAATTATCCTATTTTTTTCCCAATCAGATTTACAAGAGTATTTATTTTTGTGCACTTAACATATTGTCCTCCACAGATTTGAGATTTTTTAGTCAGTTAGGCTTCTCAAACAGCCACCTTGCACAGTAATTCTTAACCTTGGGGCCTACACAGACATATATACAAAAAAGCTTTTCTCTGCTACTGCTCTTGGCTTACATGCAGTATTTTATGGTTAATACTTTTGTTTTTTTATTCAGGACTTTGTAAAAAATCAGGCTGAATATTAGTAGATGATTTTGTGGTATTATAAAAGATTACATCGATTATTTGGAATGCTTTGATTCTCAGAACAAGTAAAATACATCTTTGAAGGTTAGCTAAATCTCAGCCCCTTTCTTTTTCATTACCTTTTTCATCTCCTTTTACACATCAGCTAGACCTAACATACCACATATTGAAAGCATAGTGATAATTATCAGGAGAGTATTAGCATATTTTTAGGTTGCCTAATATTTTTCTTTTTAAAGATTATTAACAGAGCTTTTTTTTTCTTTTTTAGGGTTCTCACTTCTCCATGGTTTGCAATGGGAATTCAGCAACTAACATAAGGTCTCTGCTATTCTCCTGGAAGATCTCCTGATATGGTTGCCTTGAGAAGAGCCAAGAAGCCTTCCCCTTTCTGCATTTCCCAGGAGATGCTATTTCAGGTGGGATCCACCAGGTGGGACACACGAAACTGGAAGCCCTTCCTTTCCACATCCACTCCTCAAGTGAGAGGACACATTGGACACACACTGCAAAAGCTGGGAAGCAACAGGTTCTAGTACATATTTCTAGTACACAGTAACATTATATGTGATGTTATCTGGCATTAACAGAGCTATGCCTTAGTGGCTTCTGATCTTGAAGCTTACACAAGTTTTTGAATCTTATTTTGTTAGGCAAGAATCTTGTTTGTTAGGTATAGACCAAAATTCTCAGCAAGAAATCTAGAAGCTTCAAATTTAAAAACAAACAAACAAACAAAAAGAAACCTCAAACAGACAAAACCAAAAAAACAAAGACAAGGAAGCCACACCTATGTAGGAATAAGTACTGGCTATTGCATTGAATGGATATACTAAGTACAAAACCAAAATGAAACCAGTATTTCTATATGTAAAAATTTCCAAAATAGTCCTAATCACACACCTATTATACGGTCTGTATAGTGCAGGAAGCAAGGGAAATTTTTCCTCATTCTAAGCTTAAAGCTGTAGAGAAAGGAGAAGGAATATATATTTCACAGCTGAAATGAAACTTCATCTTTACGCTGCATTATTCAACTTGCTATGACAAATCCCACTACAAAAACTCTTTTATTGAGCTGAGAATTTCAACCCCATGCCACAAATTTCTCCATTTCAGTAAGAAGAAACGCCAAGTCCATCACAGCAAATATATGACACTCAGGAAATCAGAGCACTTTAGCAAAAAGAAAACAAATCCCACCTTTTAAATCAAGAAGTTGTTGTGACCATATATGTTTTCCATATGTTGTTATATGTTGACGGAGCCAAAAAAAGTCTTTGCATTCAAGGTCTTAAAGCTTAGAAGTAGCTGTAACATATCAAGCACAGCCTCATGTTGCTACTGGAATAAAAGTTTCCACCAGGATGCCAAAAGTAAAAAGAAAACAAAGCTGCCCTCCAAAAGGTTTACATATATTTCAAATGGAAGTGAAACGCGATAAAGAGATGGGGAAAAAAACATCAATTCATTGAACCAATAAATAAACTCTCTAAATTCAAGAAGAAGCTTGAGAATGACACTACGAAAAAATAAAACACATTTGCTGAAGCGGTTCCTTCTGTCAATCATCCAAGGCAATTCTGCTCCTCATGGGTTCAGGCAAAGTTGACAAAGAGCAAAAAAATCCCCAGAAGATGTACAAAAGACAAAAGACCAGCCTCTTAATGCTTAGCTTTATTGCTTGGTTCTGGATTAATCCAAAATGACTCTGCTATAACAGAAGTCTCTGGCCAGGCTCCTTCACTGCAGTTTTACAGGCAGTAAAAAAATGAGAAAAAAATGAGTTTTACAGGCAGTAAAATTGAGAAATGCAAGATAACTGTGCAGGCCATACACCCCATACACCCCATCTGACTCACAACCAACACAGTCCCCTGTTGTGTGGAATGAGACTGTGTCTGGCCATAGCTGTCAGCAGAGGCTCCATAAATACGAGAGATGAGAGCAGGCCAAGAAAGGAGCTATTCCCAGGATTGTGCTGGTTAAAACTCCTCCTGGGATTCCTTGGGATTAGCTGACGGGATGCTCAGCACAATTTGTGCCAGTGCCCACTGGTGGCTAAATCACGCTGAGCTCCAGGACTGATAACAGGATTGTTAATTCTGCCACAATTCTGCAACATTTTGTAATATTGGCCAGACTTGGCAGCAATTCCCTTTGTTTCCATCTCTGAGTCCTGGCTGGAAGTAAGTCCTCCAAATCCTGGGCTATTAAGTACTTTGACAAAGATTTTCTTTTTTTCCCCTGAGAAAAGTACCATGCCCATCACCTGATCACTGCAGCAAGAGAACTACATGTAATGTTGACATGATTAAAAATTATAACACTTAAAAAGTTTCAAAGTAAGTCAGTATGAGAAGCAGTAGAAATCCCAGACTGCTGCAAACTCTGGAAGCAAAATATATTGGAGAAGTGGATGCTTACAGCTGTGCACTGAAGCAGAAGATACGAAAACACATTATTTAAAATGTGTGATAAATTATCTGCTGTCAGTCTTTGTACTGCAATACAAATAAATCAATGATCAGTTTAATGGGGCACTGGCATGAAAGCAATACTGGCATTCAAACAAAGAAAACAATGAAGACAGCAATAGAGGATTATATTTCCACTCCTATTAAATTGATCAAGGATTGGGATATCTACCTGCAGTCCTGAGCTATTTATATACCAGAAATCCAAAACAAGTGAACTGTTAGAAACGCATAATTTGAAATCTTTATGCCTAGAAAAAGGGCTGTATTAAGGCCAAGCTGTAAGATTTTCCAGAACTGGAGTGTAAAGCTGCACATACACCTACAAGAGAATTTTAAAGTCTCTTGGCTTTGTCAAGTGCATGTAACAAATTACCTAAGGGCAATGAGCTATACATGGTGTTTTGGGAACTGTGACATTGCATCAGATAGGAATTTTATTATTTGGACAGATAATTAATGATGTGTTTGCTTAAGGGCTCAATTAATAAATATTTATGCATTTGTTTCTGGTATACATGCTTTATCAGCAGAACGCCAGTATGCTTTGAATGATGTCATTTACAACCAATATATGTTAAATTGTGTTTTCAAGGGTAAATGATTCTGTATAACATAATGCATTATGTTAATGTGGTTCCATGCACTTTTACTGGTTTACTGGGAGGCATTCAGATACAGTTTATTGGAAATAAAAGATTGTGTTTACTAGTCAGCATAACTGCCTCATATTACAAAAGAGTCTTACGTTAAAATTTGAAGAGTGCATTAAAGTACTTTGTGATCTTTTAGGTGTAAAATTAGAGGTGGCAAAAATACATGCTACATATATACATGTATAAAAATATATGCTATAAGCATCTTTCTTTGCATTGTTTGGAAGTAACAATGATATTTTATATTGAGGAGCATTTAGGGGAGTAGCAGTGGTAAATCCATGAATGAATTTAAATTTGGTTTACTATTAGGATAGCTAGTACTAGTAACTGCAAAGAACCCTAACATCCTTCTTTTAGACTACTGTACAAAGAAGCAAGGCATTTTTGAAACTCCAGGACTGTAAAGGGATGTTACAGACAGTATGATATTAGGGCTTGTCTTCATTAGGAGGTTTATGTCAGTCATAAGTCAACTATTCCATTAATTCAACTTCCATCAATAAACAAAACCCTGCCGTTCTTGTATTAAAAATGACTGTGTATAGAGGTGAGATCTCAACAAGAAAGTCTTTCAATCGCTTAGCTGTTGTTTCTAAAATGTTACAGCTCCAGTCTGCATCCATACAGTGATTAAGGAACGCTCATCTCGCCATCCCATGAACTTCTCAGCTCATGGATTTTCCTTGTTGTGTAGTTATTCCTCATTTTCAAGCAAGAAGGCAATCACATACTATTTCACAACAACTATCTCAAACTACTGTCTCTCTTATAGGACATCTCTGTCTCCAGATGATGATTGTCTTCCTAGAATAACGCTCAAAAGGCCTAGTCTTCAGATATCTATGAGGAAGTGACTCTGAACAGAAGCACCTGATTTTTTTTCATTCCAGTTAGCTGTGGTGCTGCAAATGACTTCAGCATGAGCTAGAAAGGAATTTCACACAATTCTCAGCAGCCTGATTTTATTTGACATCTTTAACATCTGAATCAGTCAAAGAAATATGTAGAGAAAAGAACTGAAGCTCTACTGGTGATGAATATATCATACTCCTTCTGCAAATGGCATTTGTGCCCATTAAATAACCTTTATCAGCTGAGATGATAGAATCTGAGGTGCTACTGGCACAGTAATTCCTGCCAGTGTCTTAGCTCCCTGTCTCTCCCTAATCCAAAGTAGCAGGAAGCCAGGCCTGCAGCCTCCTTGGCTGCGTTAGGCAGACCATGGCCTGTAGGTCCTGCTCCTCGGCTCAGCACTGCTGAGGCCACACGTGGACTTCTGGGTTCACTACTGACTCCTCAGAACAAGAGACATGGAGATACAGGGAGGCGTCTGGAAGCTTCGTTTGAGGAAAGACTAAGTGAGCTGGGCCTGTTTAGCCTGGAGAAGATTGAGAGGGGATATGATTAACATGTATAAATACCTGAGGGGAGAATGTAAAGAGAACTGGGCCAAGCTCTTCCAAGTGATGGTCAGTGACAAGACAAGGAATAATGAGTGTAAATTAAAACATAAGAAGTTTAATCTCCATACGAGGAGGAACTTCTTTACTGTGAGGGTGACAGAACCCTGGAACAGGCTGTCAAGAGAGGTTGTGGAGTCTCCTTACCTGGAGATCTTCTAAACCTACACGATGCAATCCTGTGCCCCATGCTCTGGGTGTCCCTGCTGGAGCAGGGGGTTTGGAGTAGATGATCTCTAGGGATTGCTTCCAACCTCAGCCATTCTGTGATTCTGTGATATAGGAGTGAGCCCCAACTCACATCTCACAAACAAGGAGAGGCTGAGACAGTTGGGATTGTCCAGTCTGTAGACAAGAAGGCTCAGGGGATCTTATCCCTGTGAATAAATCCCTGATGGCAGTAAAGAAGACAGAGCCAGACACTATCTAGTGGTGCCTTGGGAGTAGATAAAGGCAGTGAGCACAAAATGAAATACAAGAACTTACATTTAAACAGAAGAAAAAGCTTTCTACTGGAGGGGTGACTGACCACTGGATCAAATAGCCCAGAGAAGTGGGGAGTTCCCATCTTTGGAAACATTCCAAAGCCATCTGGATGCATTCCTGGGTAACCTCTTCCAGTTGATGCAGTTGATTGTGGGGCTTAGATGAGATGATCTCCAGAGGTCTCATCCATCCTTAACTATTCTGTGATTCTGGTTCATCTCAAACTGTTTACAAACTGGATCCAGACTGAATGATGTAGCTCCACAAGCATCAGTATCTCTAGAAGCTGTTGTGGCTCAGACATTCCTGTCAATATTTTAACAGGACATCTATTTTTTGATGATGTTAAAATGCCTAGCTCATGTCCACAAGCAGCAATACATCTCAAGAAGAGATGAAGCAAATAGAAAATTTCACACAGTCTGGTCAACTGTTCCCAAAAGGTCTTGTAGTGAAACTTTTGAGATTTAAGAAAGCCTCTCCTTCATGAGCTTTCCTTTTGCCTGTGGAGTTAGAAGATAAAGGTGACCTGGAGATACCTGAAGGAGTGTGTAGCCTCCAGTTAAGAGAGAAGGGAAGATGAACAGAAGAAACAACTCAGTGATACGTGCATGTATCAAATGATAGATTCCTTCCAGATCATTATGTACTGATCACTATGACTGCATCACTCATGAGCTTTATGTTCAAAATCATTTCTCTTCCTCTTCTCATGATAAACATCCTGGATAGAATAACAGGAACAAGGCCTGGGGTTCAGTGGCGACATTGACAATAATTTCATCATTCATGAACTCGCCGTTGCGAAAGAATTAGCAAAGCTGCATTTTGCTGTATGTTCTTGCCTCAGACTTAGAAAGATACTTTGCTTTCTGATTCTAGTCAGAAAAGTGTTCTTTAGAACATGTTTCTAAATTAGGCCAGGAGTATAGTTAGGTTGTGCATTAATCCCTCCTCAAGCCCTGCTTAGTACAATATATTCTCAGAAAGTGATGTTTAAGTGGAGAGCAGTGAGACTTGCTCCTACATATTAAATAAACATACATAAATAAATAATTAAAATTGCTTCTTCCCATTCTCCTCATGTATTACTTTAGCTACCTAAATGACGAAGTCTTTGGAGCAAGAAGCACATAACAGCATTTGTTTGGGAAGTGGTTATCAAACTCAGATAACAGCTTTATAATAGCTGTGTCAACCTGGAGCGCTCCGGCACTGATCTTGCCCGGATGTCAGAGTGTTGTGCAGCATCTGGCAGGTTTCTGCACGGGGCATTTACCCCTGGGACAGTTCATCTAAACTGAATCAATTAACATCACAGCAAGCTGCTAAAAGCCTGGATCACAGTGTCCTGGTGTTTTTTTGTTTGTTTTTAATAGTCATCATATGTGTACGTGTTTCAGCAGTGCTTTCTCACAGTGGCTGCATCCTATCCAAAGAGAGATGAAAACACAAGGACAGAGCACTCAGACGTCTCAGGCTGATGGCAGGTCTCTGATCTGCTTGCCAGGATGGAAACTCACTGGCCCCAGAAGAGCACACCTCTTCCTTCATGGGCTAATTCTGCACTAGACTGTTTTGTTTCCTTATTTGCTGTTACAGAGCTACTCAGCTCTGCATGTTCTCCCATGTGGGTGGAGATCATCTCTAAGCCTTTGCCAGCACCTTCTTAACTCTTTTGAAGCAAAGGGTCATACATGAGCATTTTCTGTTGTTGTCAACCTATGCTTCAAAGTTGTGTCAGACTCGCTTTGTGAATGGATTATTTTAACATACCTTATTATATAATTTTGTTAAAAGAACCTTCCATCAAGTCTAAAAGTTGCTAAGGTGACTAATAAGAACTGGTGTTTTTTTTCTCATGGGCTTTTGAATGAATAAGGGTGGAAAGTAGGCAGATTTTGACAAATAGCTTCATATGTTAACTCCGCAACAATTTCATGTCTTTGCCCTATATGTGCAGACCATATGTTCACCAAGCAAAACAGTCCACTCTAATAAAGAAGCATGTATAGATGATTGCTCTCTAGCTTGCCAAGATGTTAAATATGTCAAGGACTGCCACCTTGGAAGTTCACAAACCACAAATACCTGACATTTTGTCGGGCCCCAAATAAGTAGCCTGTATTTCTTTAAAGAAGAAATTGTGGGGTTTGATCTGTCTCTTCATATTTTAAGCTCCTTCTTGCCCTTGTGTGCATATGTGGGAAGACGATGGTATCTCTCAAATTACTAGAATCTAGTTTCTGATGAAGAAGCTCCCATCCTACATCTCTAGGATGCTCCCATCCTATATCTGTCATTTGCATTCCCAGCCCTTCTATCAGACCTGCTTTATATACTCACCCAACCCTGTGAGCTCTGCTCTGGCTACTCAGCATCTCCATGTGGCTTTAGAAACCAGAAAATACAGTGACTGCTTTTTTTCCCCCACCTTTCCAGGCCTGATGTTGCACAAAGGTAGAGGCAGATGAAAGAAAATAAAGCTCCCCTGAACTGACAGACTCTTCCTACTTCTGAACTCCTTACCCTGGGATGTTAACAAAGTTTTGCAACAGTAAAGATTGAGAGTAAGCTTGGCCGCCAGTATCTAGGCCAAGAATACAATAACAGGAGTGTAATTCTGTCTGTTGTGACAGGGAAGGAGAAAAGGTTGAAATGTGTATTAGTTATAGAAAAGCATTTTGATGGATTGAAGTGGAGGTAACCGTGTCACTTTTTTAAACATTTTAGTCTAAAAATTATTTCACTGCCTATTTTCAAATAAACCATTTCACATACGTGTTTTTATGTTTTTCTCCACATTTCCATATTTCAGTTGCAAAAAAAATTATAAAAAGAGGAAAAAACACTCCCCTGTCACCATCCTCCAAAGTATTTATTCAAATCCTCAAATAACTATTTCTGCTTTCTCTCCTTTCCCCATTTCCATGTTTCTTCAGACAGAAATGTTGATCAGATGGAGTTTCACTTCAGAGCTGAACTTTGCAGGACGTCTCCCATTCAGGAGACCAGCTTCAGCCCCAGACAAAATGCTGTGAGGTACAGGGACAGAAAACAAACAAGAAATGAAAAACAAATAAACAAACAACAAAGGTTGGCAACACTGCAAAACACAGGGTATCTATAGGTGGAATATATTCCCAGGCTGGGGAAATACTGAATTTTCACAACGCTGGAGCAGATAATCTGGAGGTGGATGGAATTTTTCTCCTAGCACTCCCTGGTACAAATAAACACTGCTGAGAAAACAAACTTGTTTAGGGTGAGAGCGGGCTGAATTAAACAGCGGTATCCATTTGTGGTCACCTAAAGCTGCTTCAATGCAGATCGCTTATCTTTGTTTACTGTTCTAAATCACCAAATGGTGTGAGCAATTTTGGGCATGGGTGTATGCTGTTTATGCCTTTGTTTGTGACTGCTTGCCCTTGTCATATGAACGTGGATAAAATGAAAATAAGATTCCTCGCCTGGCTTTAAGATCTTCTTCCTTTCTAATGATCGGGAAGGATATTTAGACTACTTTAGAATTTTAAAATCAGTGGGATTAATTAAAGTATTGCTTTCCTACCTAGGATACAGTCTTGAATCAGCACGTAGTGTTTACTTGTTTGGCTAAAATGAAGGAATGGAATAAAGATTGTGAAGGCATCATTAATCTGGGCACGTGGCCTTTTTACCACAATTACATTTGTGTGAGAAAGAAAGTATTTACTGGTTATCACTAAAAAAACCTCAGGTGAGATCAAGCCCCAAATCCATGGTCCATGAGACCGCACGATTTCACTCATTACCTTCAGAGTGTCATCAGGCTGTTGCCCATGAAGTGGAGGTGACTTTATTGCACAGGTATGTGCTAGCTTTTTCCCTAGGCAAGGGTGGGAACCTGGAGCTTTCCATGGGTCATAGATTTGTATCCCACCTCTGGTTCAAAGTCTTTCTGGAGGCGATCTCACTTGAAGAGGTGTTTTAAGTAAGCAACATGTCTAGGGAAAAAGAATGACTATTTTTTAAAAATAGTAGAGCCAACAGAAAATGTTGAAAAGGTAACACAAGAAATGGGGACTGTAAGAGAATTCATTATTCATATGCTTTTAATGTGCAAGGACTGTAAAAGAAGACATATGTAAATGTGTAATAAAAACACAGCAGGGACAAGGAAATGAAAACAAATGGTGCAATAATAAACAGAATAATGCACTGCAGGATTATGCACTGCTCTGACTAACAGAAATTACGGCGTTCAGATCTACAGATCCAGTTGTGTGTGGTGACAGTGACACTCCTCTGTTTCACAAGGATGAGCTAAGACTAAATATTTCAACCTGTGATAAGTCCTACAGCACAAATACAAACTCCTAGCCCAAGTCAGCATTCAGAGGGCATGAGCCAAAATCCAAGGAAATGAGTGCAAATCTTTCCACTGTCTTGGTGGGGTTTGGATGGGGCACTTCAAATTTACACTTTAATGAGCATGCAAATAATTTTGTATTAAAAAAGCAGGAAAATAACTGGAGCAGGAACACAAAGAATACTTTCAACTAGGTCACCAGATGGACATTTTTCATTTGTAATTATATCACTGTCCTCAAGTAAAAACTGTATCGTTTACAAACTAAAAAAGTCTGGAGGTGAAACATATTGATAAACTGAACAAAAACAGAACTTGATTCACCCCTGTGTTTCCATTTTGCATCCTTTGCACAAAATCTCTATTAAAAAGGGGTTTCAGCACTTTTCTCCTGTTTGTAACTCAATCCCTTTGTTGCTGGTGAACATATTACTTTAGGCAAAAGGTTTGCTGGAACTCTACAGTGCTCCAGCTCACTATAAAAAATAGCTTGCCAAGGAGTCACAATTACATCTCAGTTCTAGTCAGGACCCATTTTTATAATAACAGTCATATCTACTTTTTATAGCTGTCTAGAAAAACAGTCCATGCACTGCATGACTTTCTATAAACTTAATTGCATTTTTCAATTGTTTATAATTTGAGTGTCGTAGTTAGAAGAACAAATACATTCTTTTAAATTCTCTTTTTAAACTCTGCAGTCCTGCATGAGTATTAATGACAAATCTATAACAAAAGTTGTTTATTGTGGTAGGAATAGAAATTGAGAAAGGATGTGTTAATTTTTATTACTGTTTAAGGCTATGTTAAATACTATTTTAATTCAATTTCAATTGCTGAACATTTACTTATCCAAGATCATGCCTATTTTAGCTTAACATTTATCAATTATGCTTTGTAGCCTTGAACACAAATGTCACTTTTGAAGAGTATTGCATCTTAGGTAAGGTGATCCTACCGGTTCTTCTGGATTCTCCTGAATCCCACTCGATTCTTTTGACAGATTTGAGTCCAAAGCTTGGGAGTGTTCTCCTACTTGACTCTCCTTTGTCCCTGTGTAGAGATAATGTAGAATCTTAATCATGCTTTATGAAATAAATGTTGGAAATCTGCTCCTAGCAAGACCCATGATCCATGGAAGGAAGGAAGTATCCTAGCAGAAGATGAATTTTTTAAGAAAATTTACATTTTTTGAAACCAGGAAGAAGTTGTTCCATGCTATAACCTCAATCTGTATGTTTCTATGCATGTTATTCCACTATCCTAGGCATTTTTAGAGATGATTTCATTTTAATTACAGGGGAAAAGAATGAAGTGACCATTAAAGATACAAAGAGGTACCTACTATTTACATCTTTTGAACAAAAAGACAAATTGAACTGCATTAAACGTAAAGGATATTTTGTCTGTTAAGCTTTTCTATTAAGGTTTTGCCTAAAAAGAATGCTTTCTCAGGCTGGATTCATTGTGCACACATTGTAGCACGGTTCTGAATGCTAATGATGTTTGGTAACAGTGACTTTGAATGCAGTATATTTTTTGAAATGTAATTTAACTTGGAGCTCTGCTAGTGTGTAATTAATTAAAAAAGCTTCTGGAACTGCAACTTAGCTCACTGGAGGATGGGTGAAAGGATGCAAGACTGCTCAGTATGCTACTCCCGTCCTGAACTCTGTTGTCTCATGATTTAACAACCAGTCTGATTACCTGAACCTGCCCATTTATCTCAACAGTAACATCTCTAGCACTTAGATAATAGCTCTAATATGACAATCCCATTTGTGCCTGTGTGTTTCTTTAGCTATTTAAGGACTATCGCTGAGGCAGACTTTTAAAATATGTGTTTATATAAAATACGTCCTTAAGACATACCTGAGGACCCTGTTCTGAAAATAAAGTTACTGCTGCATTAACGCACTGAAGAAAATACAAGATCCCTTTTGTTGCTGAAACTATAGGCTGATATCTGCATACTGGAACTGGCCAGCTGCTTGGATGGGTAGGATACCTAATGAGAAATGATGGGAGAGAAATAGTAAAAGGGCCATTTTATAGTGCCTATTGCAACCTGATAGCCACCAGGACTACCCATTGCATCTCTGCAGGCAGGATGGCCAGGGAATATTTTCGGTAAGGGATTAGAGCCATCTTTGCTATTTCTCAGGTCACAGAGCTCTGGGCAGTCTTTGGGCCCTGACGGTCCTAATTGCTAACAATTGTTGACAAATGACTGCAGGAGAAAGCAAGTCTGCAGCAGAAGAGCAGGGCAGTGACTCCAACACCTTGGGGAACT
>JAVCKT010000557.1:0-12166 GCA_032273925.1 Rhynchotus rufescens | reverse complement strand
CCTCTAGTTCTGTCAGTGGCCACCCCAGAAAAGAGGCCGCCCCGTCCTCCTCGCTGCCTCCCTTGAGGTGTCTATAGACACTGCTCAGGTCCCCCTCAGCCTCCTCTTCTCCAGGCTGAGCAGGCTCAGGCTCAGCCTTTGCTCACAGGGCAGACGTTCCAGGCCCTGATCATCCTGGTAGCCCTGCGCTGGACTGAGCAGCTCCACAGAAGATGCAGAGACTGAGATGTAAAGGAGCGGGTTTCTGGGTCACCCCGAGGCCTTGCTCTCGGGCGAGAGGCAGTGCTGTCCGCACGCGTTGCCGTGCGGCTCCGCGGCAGCCGTGTGGGGCAGGCCGTGGTCAGGCCGCTGCGAGCAGCGTCGCAGGCTGCTGCGGAGCCATCCCAGTACCCACAGTGCGGATCAGACAGTTCCAGCGAGCCCGCCTCTCTGTTTTTATTCCTACTATTACACTATCAGGAAAGAATTCGGGAGGACTATTTTTACGACCGGCCTTCAGCGGGGCCTAAAGGAAACGGGGCAGATTGCGCCCGTCAGTGAAGCAACAGGAAGGGAGCCGTAAGCGGGGCTGAGTAACGTTTCCTGCGGCGCCCGCCGGCACAGAGGGGCATTGAGGGCGCCCCGTGAAAGGCGCATTGAGGCCGCAGCCAGCCCCGCTGCCTGCCGCTTGCACGGCCCCCGGGCCAAGAGCCGCTGCAGCTTCCTTCAGTCTCCTTAAAACAAGTTTAATACAGAGGGACTGTCCGAGAGCAGGTTAAACCCCTTATCTTTGCATGAAGTGGATGGTTGATTCTGCCGCCATTGGTTTCCAGGCTTGTTTCCTGCTTGGCGCTTTCTCTGATGAAAGCGCGGAAGGAAAGAAGCAGCTCTTTGTGACGAGGAAGATCGGGAGGCAGCTCCGGCCCTGGAGCCGCCTTCTCGGAAAGGTCCTTCCTGGCGCTGGGCTTGAATGCCAGTGGAGTGATGAGGTTATTAGCATGGTAATATCGGCATATTACCTTTGTTTTTAAAGGCAGAAATGCGTGGTGTGTGTTGTTTTGCTCTTTGAAGTATATAAGCTGTGGTAGAGCTGTGTCCGTAACAGGTTCTAGGGAAAGCCATTTTTCTCTTTAAGTGTTATAAAATTGTGCGTGTTGGCAACTGTCTTGTACCTCCGGACAAAGTATGGGTGCAAAGTGCTGTCGGATGCTCTTTGTGCGCCTTTAGAAACAGCTTCCATCCCAGGTAGGGAATCCTGGGTGGCTTGGCAGCCACGCCGGGCTGGGTGTGGGGAGCCGTAACCGAGCCAAGCACATGTCCCTGCAGCAGGAATTTAATGCGTGTGGGGCGGGATGGAGAGACAGGTTTTGCACAGCTCCCCGGGCCAGGTTGGCGGGCGAGCGCGGTGCCTGGATCTCGCTGACGCAGCCGTTCCCGCGCGCGCCTTTGAAGTGCTCCAGCTGCTCGACAAGTCCCTGCCGCCGCCAGCCGCCGTGCTCAACCAGGACCCCTCGTCCGTCTCGGGGCAGGATCCCAGCGCTGCCTGCAGCCCCTGGGGACACAGGGGACACCCAGAGCGGCTGGTGACGCAGTGCATCCTGCCGAGTGCCGCAGGGGCTGCGTGTGGTGGCGGCTGCTCGGGGACCGCGCTGCCCCTCGCGTGTGGCACCAGCTGGGAGCTGCGTTTTGCCCCGCTGCGCCTGCTGCAACTCTGCTCAGGAGCCCGGGTAACTCTGCTCGAGAGTCAGCAGAACTCACAGCTCTGAGGTCATTCTGGAACAAGTTGCTCTAAAATACTGAGCCGGAAATCTGCTCTATTTCTAAGTAAAATTATCCAGGAGCACCTGGATGGGGACACCTCAAGTTAGAGCAGCAGGACTTCATTTTCTGTGGAGCTTTGATAGGCTGCAAAGTTATTCTTAATGCAATAATTTCATCCCCGTTCCAGAGTATCGCATGTGAATTTGTTTTGGAAACATTATTGCTAACCTATAGCATATGAATATGACTCATGTGATTTACAGTTGTGCTGGCTGGACTTTTTTTTCCTCTCTTCTTTTATTTTTTTCTTTTTTCCTGCTCCCCCCACTTCTGACTTGGAAAATTTTATGTTCAGATCTAAATAATCCAGACCTCTCCAGACCTTTCCATTAGAGTCTTAATTTCAGACTTCCTACAGTTTGCATAAAATGGAGAGGTTTAAACAAGGATGGCTTGAACATCACCCCTTCCCCAGCAATTCTCTTTATAATTTTTATTTATTTATTTATTTATTTATAATTCTTTTGGTGATGTTGGCTATTCCCTAAAGCTACAGGTGTGTGGGCTGTGTGCAAGATGACAGAAGATGTTGAGTTCAAGTTGAAAGGCTGTTGATGTCTTGGCCTAGGCTGTGATTCCCATCAGAGTGTCCTAGCACAGGCCCGGGATATCAAGGCACTATCAGCAGCGAAGCCCGGGTTTCTGCGCTCCTGTTCTGGACGCTTCACGTGGAGCTGTGAGCCAACATATCCCTTAATAACCCGGACACGGAGCTTGCTGTTGCAGGTGGAGGATTTTGCGTGGGCATAGCTTTCAAGGAGAGAACGCATATAAAAGATAGATAAGGATACTGGACGCGGTGCTTTAGCTTGAGTGACTGAACTCAACAAATAAAATTCTTGTGCTTTGTGGTCTAAACTTCTTCCCTGGCTTGGTGCACGCAGAGAAATTATTCACCAAGTATTGTTTCAGTTGTTTCGAATGCGAAGAGATTCGGTTGCTCTAAGAGGTTATGGAGAAGGATGAGGGAAGCCTTCACTCTTCAGCCCGTGCTTTATGGGGACATTTATTGTCGCCCTTTCCTGCGCTCGTGTTCACAAAGTCCCTTTCCCAATGGGCGTCGCGGGGAAGTAATCTCTGCCCTTTGCCCCGTGGTTGTGTCATCGCCCTCTTGCGTAACTGATGCTCCGGGGTACAAAATGCATTTTTAAAGTAACTGCTCTAAGCCTGTTTGCACTTTTATGGTGGTTGAATAGATGGGAGGAATATTTTCATATCTGAATTCAGATTTCTTTAGTCTGCGGTCGGACTGACGACTTGTTCCCACTAGGTGGCCACATAACCTGCAATTAACTGCAGTTCCGTGCCTTGAATAGAAGTGTAATTAAAAGTACGTTCTTCACTGGCAGGAATACCAAACAACCCTTTAAGTTCAGGGCCTCCAACGCAGTTTGAGTGGTGCTGTAAGGATCTAGTCTTAAATAACATGGCGGGAACTGAAGAAGGTTGGTAAGACTTGGCTGGAGTGTGATTTCTGTGATTTCAGTTAATCAGGAAAAGATTGTGCCCGACAGGATGCGCGTAAACCTCGCTCACCAGATCTCCATGTGGATGTGCAAGGGGAAGGGAAACTTTGCCCGAGTGTCCGGGTAAAATCCACCCTCGTGCCCTGGGAGAAGGTGCCGAGTGAAGCTGCTCGGGACCGTAGCTCTGCAGCTCCAGGAGAGCTCTCAAGAAAGGATGTGGGAACTTCTCATGTGTATCGCTTCAACTTTGCTGTCAGCTGGAGCTTTTAATCAGGCTAAAGTTTTCCGTAACTGATGCCAGCAAGTCTGTTAGTGTAAGACGTATTTTAAAGACCCCTTCTGTTATATCTTAGTGTCAATGGCATTTAGAAAGAAATTAAACTTGAGAAGCAGTGTGTGGACATGAAGAGAGACGAAAGGTGGAAAAAAACCCTTGCTTTTTTTATTTAATTGTAACATCTGATACTTATACCAGCCTGGCTCCCTAGCAGTCCAGTTGAGAGCGTCTGCACTTCTGTATAATTTCTATGGGTTTCGGTAATGACGTTTAAATAAAAATCTGAGCTTTATTGATTTGGATGTCCTGCAGTGATATACGACCTTCCATTTGGTGTAAGAGTCTCTAGCCATTACATTTCTAAACACTGGCTGTTGAGCCAAGGAACGTTTCCGCTGCGAGTTCTGAGGCGAGCATTCGAGCTGCCTGCTCCGTTATACACATGACATAAACGCAGCTCTGCAAAGCCCAGACCGTGTTTCCCAGGGCCTGGCATGGCTGCGTGGTGGAGCATGGTCGTGTTGCGTGTGCATCGGTGCTAGGAGCCCCCTGCTCGGGCTGCCAAGTGCAGGGGTGAATCCCTCTCCCGAGGGCGTTGGCCTCCCCTATCAAGAGCATACTGTACAGGGAGAAGTTGCTAACTCCATGATTTTTTTAAATATATGAACCCTCTTATCTGGTGTATTCCACACGACCCGTGCTGTGGTCCGTTGTTGTGAATCATCTATTCGCAAACATATGCAATAATAATAATGTACTTCAAAGTCTTGCCCTGGTAAGTACTTGGACGTCATTTGCAGGTCCCTGTTAATACTTACTCGAGTTAACTGTGGACAGTGTTTTTCAATCTATGTCTGTGCATAAGTTTTTTGTCCCCAGTTCTATTTTTTTAAGTCTGTAGAACTGTAAGTACCACAAAATGATGGGTGCTGTGAATGCTGTTGCTCATGTCTCTTTTCTTCTCTCTCCGCCCTCCCTTTTTTATTTTTTTAAGGACTTGAGCACTATCTATTCCTTCCTTCATGGACTGGACATCCTCTCGCATTTCAGGGAACATCAGTTAAGGTAAAGTAGGATGAACCCCGTTAGTGTTGCATAGTGCAATCCATAAACGTGAATGTCTTTGCAGATGAGCAAAGCTGCTCCTGTGTGTTAGTTAGTTAGGAAAGTGTTAACCAAGTCTGGCTGCTGAGCCCCGGTAGCGTGAAAGCACCGCAAATGCTTTTTAATAATTAAGACATTCAGATGATCTCAGAATACATAAAGGCCAGCAGAGCACAAAAAGAGCATTAGAGGTATTTTAATTCCTTCAGTTCTGTTGCTATGGGTAATTCCAATGTGTGGGAGTGATTTAAAGACTTGGAGAACACGCTGTATTTTATCTATCTGGATAATGAAGAATGCTGTAATAATTTGAATTTTATAGTTAAGCATGTCCTTTACTTAAAGCAAAAAGCAGCTGCGTTTAAGGCCTTAAAACCTTAAAGTTATTCTGCTGAAATGTGGTTATCAATGGCTTACGACATATGGGGATTTGCACTCAAGTAATTTTTCTCTTCCTCTTCCCTCAGAATAATGTCATCGAGTGCCCGCTATGAGCGGTACAAGGGCAACCAGGTTCTCTTCTGGTGAGTACCCGCGGCAGAACCGTCAGCAGCAGCGCTGTTCTGCATGTCCCTGATGCATCGTTTAGTCTCTCCAGATAGCCCTTGAGAACACCCGAAGTTGTCCCCGAAGCCCCCAGTGGCACCGGAAGGCTGGTGGGATGGCCTGGGTGACTCAGTAGGTGGCACTCTTCCCCTGGACTTGGCGCTGACTGTCTGGCAGGGGTTTAATCACTCGCAGGGGTGCCCTGCAAGGGAAAGGGACAGCGCTCACATTTGTCTCAAACCGCCAGAACCAGTATTTTAGTCTTGAGGGCTTCCTAAGCTCCTGAGTTACAAATACACCTTTTTTTCTCCTATTTTAGCATTGCTTATGGTGTGCACCTCTCTAAAAAGAGGGGCAAGCAGCTGCAGTAAAACACAGTAGCTTCGTCCTGCTGTGCAGCTCTGCAAATGTGGGTTTACAGCTCTGCGATATAAAGTGAAATGGGTGCCAGGTCCCCTTCCCAACCATCCGGGATCACTTGAGCCCCAGGATCACTTGTCACACGAGATAGTTCCGCATCCGCCTGAGATGTGAGCGCAGCGCAGCAGTCAGACGTACAAGTCTTGTCTTTGATGCATAAGTCTTGACAGGTCTGTGTGATATTACTGTGAGTGTTGAAATGATGATCAACTTGAGGGTACAACAAAAGCATTTTTATACTATTAGTTTTATATATGCTTTCCTTGGAATGAGAGCTTTTCATTGAAAATGAGTAATTTTATTTCGTTAATTGTCTTAAATTTGACTTAAATGCCATTGTGATCTGGATATAGATGTTGAAAAATGTTAATTCTTGGTAATGTTCCATTGAAGTTCTGAGGTTTACAGTGCACAAGTAGAGTTGACAGCCTGGTTGACTGTTATTTTACTACACTAGTGTTTGGGTAATGTAATTTTGAGTTCTCTTAAAGAGTCTATTTCTAATAATTTTGGCTCCTTATCTTACAGCTCAGAAACTATAGCAAGATGCTGGTACATCCTGCTTTCGGGGTCTGTGCTGATGAAGGATTCCATGTTTTTGCCACCTTGCAGGTACGTAAAGGTTTTTTTAGATGATACAGCTTTATGCAATTTGACTTGAGTCAATGTTTAATGGCATATATTAATATAATATATATACATATATTTATATATGTATTTAAATTTTTAAGGAAAGCAAGAGGATAGGGCCTGTGTTGTTGGTTGCCGTGTGTATGACAAGGTTTTGCATTTCATGGTTGCAAAGCAGTGAACGTTATGTGATATGCTTTAATTGGAGTATGATGTGAGTTAGACCTTGCTGTACTGTAGTGTTCTGCTTGACCTCGTGCGTCATTCAGAATTGTCCCTGATTGAAGCTACACCTAGTGTGTTTGTTTTAAACTTGCACTTCTAGGTTTTGGAGCTTAATAAATAAATAAATAAATAAGCCCAAAAATCCAAATAAACAAACAAAAAATGCTAGCCGGTTAACTGTGTGGGATACTCTGTTTGTACCCCACTCTGTGTCTATTTGGAATCTCTGTGCCTATTTGGAGTCTCGGTTTGGGAAACGCTGGCAGGGTCTGACCTGGATACCTGTTCTCCTGCCTGGGTGCCGGTCTGGGAGGTGTTTGGTGCGATACCAAGGGAAGCGCCGCCTCTCCCAAGGAGCACAGGTGGAAGGCAGGCTTCCCGTGGGACGCGCTGCCTCCCGCACGGACTCCTCCTCTCTGGCGGTCGCTGGGTGCCGAGTAACCCAGGCCGCGGTGGCTGCTGCCCCGGGTGCTCTCCGGGTTGTTCCACCGCCTGCTTCCCGCCAGGCTCGCTCGGGAATGAGGGCGCTTCCCTTGGGCCTGGGAGCAGGACAATGAGATGAATAAACAACGGAGGGATACCCGGCCAGCGTGCGTGTCCTTCCTCACAAGCAAGTGTGCCGGTTCCTGGCGACACGGGCAGCACCTTCCCAGCACTTCACTTGCCGTGGATCGACAATAACTTCATGAGGTTAAAAAAGATTACTGTGGTTCAAAGATATCTATATATCTAGATTTATCTATAGAAAACCATATATTTGAATTTCATGTCAAATACCACTTATAAAAAGCAGGACTGAAAATTTCAGCTCAGTAGTTGAGCAGCCATAGGTTGGACATTACACTTCTAGAGAGACTGGAATTCAGCAGTGCCAGAAGTGAGGGTGCTGCAAGTTGATTTTGTATGAAGCTTAGTTAAAACTGCTGTTTAGCTAAGCTTGAAAAGTGTGGGATTTACTTGCATTATTAAGCCTCATTTAAAGAAAAAACATATGTGGGTGAAGCAGATCTGTTGTTGCTAGTTTATAAGATTGCACCTGGCTCTATAGTGGATAATGAGCAAAAATAACTGCTAGGTAATAATAAGGATCCCAAAGTTGTGTTAAATGAAAACTGGGGTGGTTCCTGGGGTTTATCCTTCACCTTATGTAGTGAGAGCCCAGGAAAAGGAAATAACCACACTTCTCTTCTGGATACCCGAATTCTTCTCTGACCACGTTCTCATTATAGTGGATAGGGGGAAAGGGAGAGGGAAAACCTCAAATATGAGAGGAATTGTGGTGTGCTGGATGTTTAGAAGAGAAATGCACACCCCTGCAATTAGGTAAATTGAACTTATTGGGAGTTATATTTAAGGGGTGCAACAGGATGCTTGCATCCCTTTGAACCTTTCTGGTTTTCTTGCTAACTTCCATTGGACACCTGTGCTGCTCCCTCTCGCATTCCCTGTCCCATCGTGCCCACGTATGGAGAGGGAGACGTGCTCTCTGTAGAAGCAAACAGGGCACGGGACACAGCCGGCTTCCCGCTCGGTGCTGCTTGTGGTGTTGAACCTCAAATTACAATTTAAAATAAAACACTGTGATTTTTAGTGTTCTCTAATCAGGTGATTCTCCCGGTGACTTTTTCTCGTCCAAGTAGTTCGTGTCACGTTTCTGCAGCTGAGGGAGCTGCAGTCACAAGCCCTTTACAGGCAGTTTGGGTATGAAATGGTACCTTGGATGACATAGTAATACTCCTTCGAAATTATAATTAGCAGCATTTTAATTACATCTAAAGTAATACTTAATGTTCTGCATTATCTCTTATCCCCAACCAAGTTTCTGATTATATGAGTCATCCTCAAAGGAGGCTTAAGTCAGCATCTGTAGGAAAACATAGCGTTGCCTTCATTTTCATTGCCTTGGATGTTATAGAGCTGTTCTTCTCTTGACAGAATTTTATGCAAAAACATGATTTTATTTTTTTTCTTTAAGCAATAACAGTGAAAATAACCTACAGAATAACATTAAGTGTAAATCATCTTTGAAATACAATCTAGAAGAGAAACTTTAAAGACAGGATATAAGAAGTTGATAGAAAGGAATATAATTACTGGAAATTATTGCTTTTTAGAAAAGTAATTATTTATTACAGAACCTCTTATTTTAGGATTTTGTTATGATTTTATGATTTAGGAAATAATGCCTGATCACCTTAAACAGTGGAAGTGCTTGTAATTGGCGGGGAAGATAGATTGTGTGAGTTTAAAATAGGGTATGAAGGACACTTGTCCCTTCAGAGAGCTGCTCTGAGTGATGCAAAGCTTGAGGCCGTGCTCTGCATGACGGATGAACACGTTTTACCTGTTCATTATTAGTATAATAAACGTTATGAAAGGCTGCTGCGTTCAGGGTACTGATCTACCTCTGCTTTTCTTTCAATCCCCATGGAGGAAAGGGGAAGATGGATATAGGGGGCTAAAGCAAGGAGTATCTAAAAAATTCAGGTATTGCAAGAGTGCTGAGGGAGACGGAGATGCTCCCCTCCTGGTGTGCAGATTATTGCAGCAGGCTGCTGGTTTGCTCGGTGCCCAGACCCAGCCTTGGAGGCAGTGGTCTTGTCTGGGCTGTTGGACGTGTGGCCTAAGCGCCCAGGAGGAGGGGAGAGGGGTTGGACATGGGTGTCATCCGCACGGAGGTGATGCAGGAGACGGGCGACGGCTCCGAGTCATCCCGGGAACCACACAGGAATCCTTAGTGTGGGGAAGACTCCAAGGGTGGGAATTTGGGCTTTAATCTGGATGTAGCCCAATGCCTTGAAATGGTCAAGAGCCGGACTTGACGCAACTCCTGCTGGAGGAACTGGCTGAGCAGGCACAGGTAATAGTTAGCAAGTGGATTCTAGCTTGAAATAAACCCTGGCATGTGCTTCATTAGGCTGTTATGTGTCTGAAGCATTAGAATGTGGGTGGTCATTGCTTCATTACTTCCTTGCAGGTACTTGGCTGAGCTGGGCCTTAACTTAGGACGGCTTGTCCTTGAGAGGGTTTTCTCTTGAACTTAGAAGAAGTAAGCAAGCTGCAATTCAAAAAATGGCTTAAAATCGAGGGAGCAAGATAGGATAATGTTGAGCCTTTTCTAGTCAATATTTTGACACTGGTGAAGAAAGCCCTGTAAGCTTATTTATTATTATTTTTAAGGTAAGCAGCAGATGAGTCAGTAATGTCTGGTATGAAGATGATATAATCTTGGTTGTCTTGTCTGGATTTACCAATAGGTTTGGTGCAGTAGGAAAGGAAGGCACTTCTAATGTGAAAGTGATGGCCGTAACAAAAGAACAGGAACGAAGCGGGTTGTGTAGAGAAAAGCATTTCAGGAAGTTAGACGGTTTTTTGTGTTAACCTTGCTTGTTAATCAAGATAATTCATGTGAACAGGATTTTTGAAGGAGATTACTCACAGCGAGATTAACTCTAGGAAATATATCAAGGGCTGGGAGCAACTTTTGAAGCCAATTATGTGGGTGACAGCCTCCTGCAGACATGAGAATTGAACCTTGATGGGAAAAATACCAAGTCTAGAAACATTCAGGATGTCGTTTTACCGAAAACAAGCGCTTCCCTCTTCCTGTCCCCTCCACAAAACTCATGACCAGCCCTTCCCAAACCTTGCTTGAGAGAAAACTGGAATTATTCTCCCTTCTACTCCATTAGTCCATTTGCTGGTTGAAAGCAATTTTTTGGCTAGAAACCTGTTAACTCAAATTGATTTTTGCTTTGGAAACAAAATTTTTGGAGGATGTCTGGTAGGAATAAAAGGGAGTAGAAAGCAGGCCGTGATTTTTGACGTTGGAGAGGCCCCGCGCTCGGAGCTGCTGTGGGTGGTGTCGGGCTGGGCGCCCGTCCTGTCTATTCCATGCGACTGACACTATGGGAAGTGCACAAAATCCTGTAAGTTCTTACAAAATCCATACCTATCAGTGTAGATATATAAAAACACAGGATTAATGACTTGCAGTTCATACAACTTAAGATTTCTCTAATATAGGAAATTTAAAATCTCTATTTAATTATATTTTCAGGTATATTTATACCTTGCTCTGGTTTTAGAAGATATATTTAGCTTGACTTCTGTGTTACTATCTTAAAAACTCCTGAATTTGTGCAGTTCAGTGAAAAAGTAAGTGGGAGGCTCTGAGCTTCTCTGTCCCCAGGCTGGGCGAGTGAAAGCTGCCCTGACATCCTCTGCACTGATCCTCTCTTCCAGTTTAAGCTTCGTAAGAGAGCCCCCCCATCGCTGTACAGGGCATATATTTGTTTTCTGCAGCAGGCTCCAAGGTTAGATAAATATGCATGCCCTGTTTGCTGCTGGCATATGCTGCACTTAATTTTTTGACAGATCTGCAGCTGCCACTAAGGTTCCAAATTGTGATGCTTGCTGAAGCAGTTGTAATTTAAATCCCTTAAGTTTTTGTTCCCAAACCCAAAGGTTTGGGGAAAGAAATGGCATCAATATGTGTTTGCACATTTGAAAGCTCTTTGCAACTAACTGTCCTAGATTTATTTTTTCTGCTTTCAGAACCACTGCTTAAGGCTCATGCCCATGTGCTTATCAAGACTAGATAGACTTTCTACTTGCCCTTAGATGAGATGATAATTCAGTGCATAATTCTACCGGAGCTACTGTTTCTTTGAAAACTTCTCTAAGTGGTTGCTGCAAATACAAGTTGATAATGCTACTAATGAATATTTTTTTTAGAATGCTTAAGGTTGGAAGGGACCTTTAGAGATCATGTAGTCCAAGCCCCTGCACATGTAGGGTCACCTAGAGCACAGGGCACAGGCTGCATCCAAGCAGGTTTGGAAGATCTCCAGAGAAGGAGACTCCACAGCCTCTCTGGGCAGCCCGTTCCAGGGCTCTGTCACCCTCACTGGGAAGAAAATTTTCTTAAGTTCGTGTAGAACTTTTGGTGCTTCAGTTTGTGGCCGTTTCCTCTAGCTCATGACATTGCAGTTGATGTCCTGGGTGTGTATGGGGAGCCGTCCTGCCGAGGGGTGCCCTTGGAGGAGAATAAAAATGAAACGTTACCCAAAGGAAGGCTGAGCTCTGGCTTGGGGGTATGTGCAGAAATACTTGTTTAAGAAACAAACTGCGAAGAATTCTTCTGCATTTTGTATGCAGCCTGCATCTCGCAGGGCAAAGTGTTCTCGCTTGTGTGAGAGAGAGATTTGCATTTGAGAAATCCAGCCAGGTTGCTCGCCCAGGTGATTGAATGTTTGGGGTCGCTGGGTTCTCTCTGCAGCACCAAAAGTACAGCTCATCCACGTCTGATGCTTTTGAAAGCCACTTGACAGATAAACAGGCGGTCTGAGAGGCCAGTATGTGCATAAAACCAAAATAGTTGTAGAAAGTCTCAAGCCTTTTGCTTGTTTTGCTGCTGTGCTGGGATGTCCTTGTCCTACCCCAGACCTGCCTCTAGTGCAATGCAGAGTCTGCCGTAGCTGTTGATCAGATATTGGCAATGTTGATGCCCATTTGAAGCATCTATTCTGTTTTGAGAATTTTGTATGGAAAATGGTCAGTTAGGAAGAATTTCAACACGCTGGTGTTAATACATTTCAGTGTTAATATGGCTGCCGTTTGTTCCACCCCTGATTCTTGAAATTCCAGGTGTTTAGGACCAAATACCTAAATAATTTGACAGCTAAATATGAAGCAT
>JAVCKT010000556.1:0-19776 GCA_032273925.1 Rhynchotus rufescens | reverse complement strand
TCTCATGTAGACGTGTTGTTAATACAAATATAAAATATTTATGTCTAGACTTCAAAGGTGCTGTATGAAATATAACCTATTTTGTGCCTTGATTTGTGATGTAAATATAACTCACAGCTCCCTTTTAGAAACTGGAGATAGGGTGATGAGGATGGAAACAAGGGAAGAGCAAAATAAACTATAAGAAAAAAACCCCACAAATCGTAAAATCAGAATTACAATCTCTACTTTCTTCTAAATCAGTAGAAGACTCTGAAGAATGAAAATTTTGAAGGATAATCTCCAAAGTTAATATCAAAACACCATAACAAGTAGTCAACTTCAGTAACATGAACAGGCTTTCTTTCCATGATTTTCATTCTCATTCCTATTTGCACATCACTCCCTAAATTTGCACCATAATATTCAATATTTATGGCTGTGGCCCACAGTAAAGGCAGTTGTAAGAAACTCCATGCAAAAAAGGGGGTAACTGGAAAAATATCTTTGCAAAGGAACACAAAACCTATGGGAGAGCCAGGCAACTCATAACAGACACATGAAACAAAGTCAGTCTACCACACAGCAGGTATAACTTTTTAGCATGGAGATTTTTGCTTTTCCTCTGTAACAGCATCTCCTGGATATGAATGCTTTTATAAATTTATGTCCCCACACTACCAATTAAAAAAAAAAAAAAAAGTTTTAAATCCTTCATGCAATTTAAAAAAAAAAAAAAGAGAGAGAAAAAGCTTGAGCCTCACTGAACTTCATGGAAGGTCTTAGGAATGATCATGAAGTAGAAGCTTCCACACTGAATGGATTCAAATTAGACTTCTGTGTTGTTTATATAAATATATACATATACACACACATATATGTTAATACACATTCATACACATGCATCCCTACCTTATTTTTAATTAAATCCTACTAATTTTGAAGGAGGAAAAAAAATCAAAATAAAAAAAAAAAAAGGAGCAACTTGTTTTCTTAGGAAAAAAAAAATTATTCATCTTTTCCATTTTAATCCAGAAACATCATCCACAGTAGAAAAGTCCCTTTTAGTACGGAGGGTGGATCTAACAGCAACCTTTAAGACATAACTGTTACCCGTTACCTGCCTTACTCCTTTACCCGGCATTGTGACCATAGCAGAAGGGAACGTGCGCCCACACCTCCACAAGGGCAGTTCACCGTCTTGAGCATCAGCTTAAAACAGCAAACATGATGGGCTGCGTTAACCTAGCAGGCTGGACAAGTCCTCTAAGGGCCAAGCAAATGTTTCCTTCTGCTACTGCTACTACAGGAGCAAGGCAGATGGCCAGGAGTTGTGATGCCTTAAAATGCTGGAGCTAGATCAACCAACACTCACCTTACAGAGCCCTCATGCTGAGGGCTCCAAGATTAAACAACCAAAATAACTCAGGGAGGACCAATTTTCTCTCTTGAACTTCCGTATCTGACCAGGCTCAAAATGCTGGGCATCTTCATCATCCAAAATGTCAACTTGTAAATTCTTTGAGAACATATAAATAATCACGTCACAACTTGACACATTTCCCTCTAAATACAAAGAGCTTCCAATGCAATTTCTTCTTTTTTCTTGACTACTGAATAGTGATATTTAACTGAATTACCATAACCACAACTTTGTTGACAACTTATCAAAGAAAGGGATGCCTTCAAAGTTTACTTTTGCTAAAAGGCTAGCTAATTTTTAGACAAATATACCGTTTACTCATAGATTTCTTCACATTTCCCATGCATCCTGATGACCATCCTCAGAACCAAACTTGGCAATTACAATTTTGCTACTATGAGATTTCTGGAGCTAGGTCCAAATGCATGCAAATACCAGACTGAACCAAGACACTACGGGCAGAACAAGTACATAATACCACTATTTCCAAAGAAGGAATGAACACAGTATTCCTTTGCGTTGTAGTGATAACTGCAAAATTATGAATTGTGATTAAACTTAGGAGGCTTTGTGAAAGCTCAGCCCCGCAGCTCCATGAGAACAACCAAAAGAATATCGAAGATCTCAGAAGAGACAAGTAATCTCAGAAAACAGAAGTTTTAATGTCTTCTCTTTTACAATCAAATATAAAAGTTTGCATAAATCTGCCTTGGTAAGGCAGGAACATCAAGACCTCCGAGTATGTCAGATATGAAACTTCAAATATCCATTCAAATAAGCTTTGTATCTTCTACAACATCAGTATCCAAGTGTCTCCATTCCACAGATAGTATAATTTCTTTTTACCATGAGGATCCAGGTCAAAGTATAAGACTAATATTTTCTTTTCAAGTCCTGCAGACCTAGGTTCACACCTTGCCACGTTTCTGAATGCCAGGGCTCATGAGACCACTGAACTGTGATCAGGAGATTTTTGCTTCACTCTTCACTCTCTTCGTAACTACTTCTGTAATAAATGGAATCAGAAGGCACAGAAGAACTTTCTGACTACATTATCGACTGTGTATCCACTTTTTTTGTATCCAGATTCTTTTAAGAAACTTTGTTCTCTTTTTTTAACCATTTTAGGAGTATGATTATATCCAGAATGAACCCTGGAATTAACTTATGACAGTTCAGAGTAGCTTGATTGAAGTTTTCTCTTTCTTTTGACTGGGCAGATCCACATGAATGTTCTCTTTACACGAAAAGGTAACAATTTGGTACTCAATGCAAGAGTACAGTCTACGTTACTATAAAAAAAAAAAAACAGTTTTTGTCGCAAATTAAAAAGGTCACAGGGTTGGTGCTTTCTATGAGAGACATAACACAACAAGAACCACAAGTTTCACATGGAAGAAAAAGGTTAGCTGAATTCCCAATTAATTCTGCCTCCCTTGTCATGTTATAAACAGCAGTCCCAAAGATGAAGGCAGCCTTCACTTTTGGAAATATTTGTGTGCCACTACAATGAGTACTTTCATAATTAGAAACTGAACAATCGCTGAGCAAAAATACTTGGAATGGCCACAGACACTTTCAAATACATTTGTGTTGAAACTGCAAGTCAACCATGTGATTTGAAGAACATTGATCCTGAAAACAGATGTGGAAGCTGAGTGAGGGTTAACAGCAGCAGCTGCGTGAGGGGAGCCAGGTTAAAGAATATCTCCTGTAAAAGGACCACCTTGTACAAAGCAGCAGCCAGAAAACTGTCAGTGCTGAAGTCTCCGATGTTGTCGCCTTCTTGCAAATCTGATGATGATCTGAAGTCCCACACTAGATTCTTTCAACGGATGAAACTCTTCCAACAGGCCAAAAACTCTTCCAATAGCCTAAAAACTTCTAGAACTGCATGCTGTATGAAAATGAAATTGACCTTTTGTAAATATTCCAGACAGGAAACACTTGCACAGTTCCTGAACTTCATTTCAGAGAACTGCTAAGTTCTTCAGCATTTACACATTTTGGTGGGCTCGAAAATCCAAGGATTTTTGAATGATCTTTGGAGAGATCTCTTTGGAGATACAAGAGAAAAATTATCATTTCCCCACTTACATCAGTAATGGATTCACCTGGATACTTCACATCCAAGCTCGTTAAGTCCATACTTCTCTTCAGAAGCGCAAAGGAGAGTTGTCCTCTGACAGTGAATTCTGGATGAGCCAATTGCACTTAAAAGCCCTGATATCTTCAGAGATTCCTGAGATATACTTTCACTTATTTGAAATACTACTTATTAATTAAGTCAATATGGAATAAATTTACACCAAGTATACAGTCCTGAACAATTATTGCTTATCAAACCTTCCATTTTTTAACAACAAGGACAAGTCATCCAACTGCAAGCATTTAAGGTAAGACTGCTGTCAATGACTGTTGTCAAGATCATGTTTTCAACAAATAACACATAACCACACTCCTACATATCAAGTGTGTTTCCGGACAAGCATTCTGCTATTCCTAACCATCTTTCACAGATCTCTCTGTGCCAGCCACCTGTTCCTCCCCATGCCAAACCCAGAACCAGCAGTATAATGCAGACCACAAGAATCCAAAGTGTTCAGTAGCATCTGGACACAAGGAAGGTTTAGAACTGAAACTGCTTTAGTAGCATTAATGACTCACCTATCAGTGGCCTGAGGGCAAACACAGATTTTCTTAGCTTTCTACTCCTGTCTGAACAGTCAGCATCAGTGACTGTAAGAGTTCGCTCTCACTTGACCTCCTCATGAGACTACATTTCAACAACAAACACATAGAGACCCCTTCTAATCAATAGAAGGGACTCCTACAGCTCCAGCTTCTCCCCCTGAAGGGGAGGCTGAGCAAAGAGGAGAAAAATTTTGTCTTTGTTGCTTGCTCCCTTACAGGAGGAACTGAGACAGTATAGTCATGATGTTGCCATAGGAAGCTTTGCAGAACAGAATGTAATTCCAAAGACTTCAAAATAAACAGCGACCTGAGGGCTTCCAATTGCTCTCAGACTGCTCTCAGACACAGAGATTTCTGAGTCTTTGAACCAAAACAGCTGCTAATTTTTTATGATTTTTCAAGAGACTTTATCAAAGTTCTAGTCACACAACAAAACAAGAGGAGTCATCTGGAGGGATGTCCAGAGTCACTCAGGACAAACCTGACACCCGCAGGTGCTGACCCAGCAGGCTCTGACATCCCCTTAGGCTACAGCAGACTCCGGAATTTCCATTTTTGTGATGTTCAGCACACTGAATTGCTGTGTTACAGGGGAATGAAATGCAGTATTGTGGGTTTTTTTCCATTTAAGAATGTTTTGCAATGCCCTATTCTCTGTCTACAGTAACATACAACAAATACTATCTGAGAAAGTGACAAGAACAAATATATAATACATACTACAGAAATAGTTGATCATCTACGCTTGTTTTGAGGCTTGTAGACCTAACTTTATCTTTCTAAATTTGAGAAGGCTTTTACAAATAACATGCTTTTAATTCCATTATGAAAGAGATTTTTCTGACACAGATGCCAGGTTCTATCCATGAGACTGTTTCATTTTTCTTAAATGAGTTCACATACACACAAATACTTCTTAGCAGTTAGGTTATGTGTTCGAATTGTGAAAAGATATGAGTGAAAACTGACGTGCAATTATGTTCTGAAACTCTCAATATAGCACTTAATTTCACAAGCAAAATGCAACATATTAACAGTGGCCTTAATGAAGAGGAGATTTATTTTACATACCACTTTTAGGAGATCAATTAACACATCCACATAGATTTTAGTCATTTGTATGAACATGTCACTTGTATGAGCTTTAAAATATATATATATACACACACTTTTTTCAAATTTATTCCTGCATTCTTAATCTGCTTCCAGATGTTGACTTCATTCTGACATCACACCTTGAGTTAAAATATCTTCAATTAACTAGATCTAGTGGTATTTATAGAAAATTATAACAAAAAAAGGTCTGTGTCATCTTAGGTTGGTATCAGAATATGACTGTCCCCTTTTGAAATGCTGGGCTTAAACTCTTAATAAACTGAAGTAGCTATATCTGCCATTTCCTTAGCAAGAGTTAAATCCTTTGCAGAGAAGTGATTGTCCCACAACAAATGCAATCACCACTAGGAAAGCAATGCTGTAAATTCTCCCATCCACTCATAATGGGCACAAGCAATGGCATATGCTGTACGTTAGCTACATGTGATTAGGCAATTTTAGTTTATAATATAATTTATAACAAGACAGAATTCTTATCACACTATCAATTTCTGGCTCTTTTCTGTATTAGTTTACATGAATAGATTTCTGTGCTACCTTAAGCAAAGCACAACCCAATTTTTTTAAATGTTTTTTTCTCATCCAAACAGGTATTTCATCCTTTAAAAAATACCAAGCATTTTTTCCTAGAAAGAAGCGTGGCAACATTTCATTGCCATTTCTCTAGATAAACAAGGAACTTTTTCCCCTTCCTTTTCTTATATATGTCTGAAGACAAAACAAGAAAATCCCTCATCCATAAGGACTTGAGAGCATAAAGCTGCTTTCTGTGGGAAAGCTACGGAAGTATCAGTTTCAAGCATTACATAACACTAAAAAAAATGCAGATCTAATGCAATTTTGCACATTCATTTGTTTTATATACAAAATACATAGTGTTTAATTTTCATATCTTCCCACTAAATAGAGACACAATGATTTATGTCTCATTTTTTTTTTTTCCTTCTTGCTTCATTATTATTGTTTCATTACTTGGTCTAGCCTTCTACAAGCTTATTAGATAAATCACTATACATACATCTTCATTGTTAAGAAAATATAACCCCTATAATATACTTTTCTAACTGAACGGTAATACACTGGTTATAATTATACATTGCTATTTTATTTATTGGCTAAATAAAATAAGACATAAACAAACCATTCTTAATAGTGTTTCTTCTATTACCTTCTTCTTTGGGGGACTCAGGGGGTGATGGGGAAGGGGGAGGAAGGGAGAGGAGCTGGATAAGAACTTAAAAGGTAAGATAAAAAAGTTACTTACCTATAACTGTCGTTTTGCTCCGGCAGATTCACACTCTTGGGATGTGTGTCTCTGCTGCTATGGGCTCGGGACGGAATAAAATAAAAAGGAGTACGTATGGCACGCATCCAAGTGCCCCCTAACTGATCCAGTTACTGGAAATAACGTTATTACAGCTTCACTTTCTTTCACTAATTCAAAGAATCCATTGAAAGATTCCAAAGAAATGGATACAATGAATCTTCAAAAGTTAAGGAAAAAAAAAGCCACAGATATGAAGATAACGAAAACGTTTGTCTTATTTTAAAAAACTCTTATTTTAAAAAGTTTTTTTTTAATAAAATAGCAATAGCCTCCCAATGAAATGTTTAGCACTTTAGGATTTCATGACCAATCTCACAAAGTCCAGGGAAAAGTGCCAGGATAAGCAGTACTCCTTAACGTGCTAAGACACGTGCGTTACACAGAAGCGTTTCTGAAGCAGCTGAAAATCTGAGCGAGTGAATACTCGGTACAGTGTAAGTAAGAGCTCAAAGTTTAGCAAATCTGACTAAAAGATGACTAACAACATTGGAAAAAAAGTATTGAAAAGAAAGATGGACTACATTCTGATTTTTCCAAATTTGGCATTATTTTCAAGATTAATTTTCCTTTCTCTCCCCTGTCTAAAAGACTCAGAGCTCCTTTTACCATTAAGATCTTTTTATTCACAGTATATAGAATCTTGAGAAAAGCAAAGAAGATCTTCAGGTAGAAACCTCAAACCTGAAAATTAATGTAGCAGCTGGTCTAAATCTTAAGGTATTCGAAGAGCTTAATGTAATATTCTGAGAAAGGTTTAAATTAAAAAAACAACAGGCTAGCTTTAAACTACTTGATTGTACACACCAATAACCCATTTATATCTGAACAGGCAGCAAAGCAAACACGTTTAATTCAAAGAGCTTAATTTAACAAAAATAAAATTCCTTTCTCTAAATTTCCCTCCCATGTAAAAAAAAAAAAAAAAAAAAAAAAAGGAAGAACAGGAACTCCTGGCAAGTTTCGGAAGTGCTACAGGATTTCCTGAGCTTTCTTGGAAGAGTGAAGTTCAGACCATGAACAAGCAGGACTCCCCTCAGGAGAACAAACTAGTTTCAAAACGTGGAACTTTGCCTGTTTCAGAAGCACCAAGTAGTACATGAAATGCAACTACAACCTGTGATTATTAGAGGAAAAAGAAGAAAGAAAAAGCCATGTAGTTTCAGTGCCTCCCTAAAGAAATGAGGTTACCAACGCGTCCCAAGGTAGCTAGGCTGAGGACAGTCAACTCGCTCTTGATTGCTGTGGCCAAAACACAAACCTGTCTCATACGAGTCCTCAGAATTACCCAAATCACCTGTAAAGCTCTTCACAGATAATCTGAGTCTTGATAAGTGATAGCTGGATCTCTCCCTGAAATTACATAGCTTTTCCAAAGAGAAGATACGATCTAATGGTGCCAACAGTGGCTCGATGAAAGCCACTGGGAGGTACCTGGGGTGGGTGGCAGGGGGACCCGAAGACAAGAGGCTGTCACATTTCACAGACCTATTAGTTCTAGAAAAGCTTGGTACCAGTTGCTCTTATCTTCAAAACCTCCACTTACTCCTTTCATCAACAGATACAAACAAATTACTTGCAAAATTAATCAATACAAAATGACTTCCTCATTGGAAGCTAGGAAGAGGAGATGGCATCTTGTCCCTTCCACACAGAAGCAGAAGGTGAAATTGTAAGCCTTGTATCATGATGAGAAGATGATAAAATTCACCTAAAAAGAGATTGCAAAAAAAATCTTAAGGGATAGAATAAGAACAGAGCTCAGAGAAGTCTGGTGTCCATATATGTAAACTTATGTAAAAGCTCTGCATTAGGAGATCTCTCCTCCTGCATCTCTTGACAGACATCACAACAATTCTGCCAGCCTCAGCATCTGCCACTTCTGTACTGGGAATTCTTCTCCCGGGAAGCCAAAGAAGGACAACCAGGTTCCAGAGAGAATGGCTGGTTTGTCTAAAGGAGGCATTTGTGCAAAACCCTGTTAGTTCCAGCTCGGAAATAGAGATATCTCCCACTTCGAGAAACCATTTGGTGGCAACTAAACACTCCAACAGTTGTGTTAGAATTACAGGATTCTGCAGTTTACAAAGTGGTCCAATCCCCATTTCCACCTTCCACAGGTTACAGAAAGACCTTAGCATTCCCACAGACAAGTGCAGCAACTGTGTGATTTTTGGCGAGAACCCCCCAAAAAAGCATCTCTGCCTCTCCTCCAGAATAAACACTTCCACCACAGTCCTGGCTCCAAACTTCAGGTGGAACCTAACCTATGCATTCAAGGCCTTACACTTATAAAAGAAGCATCTGAACACCTGAACACACACACAGATTTCATATCTAAAAAAACCAAAAACAAACAAAAAACACAACAACAAAAACAGAAAACATCACTAAACACCACTGAGTTTGCACCAGAAGCTTTGACTCCAAGTAACTTAGGGAAGACAACAAAGGGTGCCCACGCAGAATCTACCCTGCGAGTGCAGTGTGTACCCCAACGCAGCAAGGACAAACGGAGCCAAGTGCTCATGTGCTGATTTGAACATGTGCTAGAATCTAGAGACTGATCCCTCCTGGATGCTTTGTAAGGACTGTGCCCAACAGCCCCAAAACCCAACCAAACCACCCTTGTGTTGCTCTCTTCACATTCGACTTAGAGGGAGTTATGAATCCAACTATTTTCTTAGCATATGTTCCAACTTTAGATCACATCATGTCTTAAAAATGTACAATTCCCTTTTTTTTCCCATAAGCACAGTAAGCAGCTTCTCAAAAATGACTGACGTGTAGGATACATTTTTCATGTTGGATATATTTCTAATGGATGTGTTTCTATAGGAACATGCGAGGAACTGCAATCCCACCAGATCAAAGGGCTGGAACAAGAACGATCATCGAGTAAAACCAGACTGTATCAACTGCTAGACATGGCACAGACTTGCGAGCAATGGCAGAAGAGTTACCAAAAAATAAGAGCCATATCTCTCCAAGGTTTTCCAGGGAATCTCTCCTCAGAGTGCTAAAATCCTTCAACTCTGTTCTTATTCATGAAAGAAATCTCAGCAACTGAAGAGCTAAGGGCTGCTCTAGCACAGAGACAACTTACCACCACTGAATAAATGGCAACCGTTTGTCCCAATAAGAGGTATCAACTCTGCCAATCCAGAGCAAGTGCAGGAGCTCACGGAAACCTGAGACCTGGCAGAGGATGGAGGCAGGAGCGCGGCATAGGCCTGGGATCTGGATTTGGTACCGAGCAGCAGGAAAGGAGAGAAATGACACGACATAGAAATCACTGCTTTCCCAAAAGGAAACAAATTGCACCTAGGGAAGGATGCTTGTGAACAAGAGTCACAGCTGAAGTTCATGACTGTGAAAGCCAGAAGGAAAAGAGGAGGAGGGGGAAAAAAATAGTGTTTTAGTCTTGCTCCAACTCTCTCTAACTGTCTGAAGGCTGCTGTGCGACATTTGAAATTACACTGCATTTTTCTTGATGTTTCCTCAGCTAAAAGATCCTAGAGAACCTGCTCTAATAGAGGGGATATAAAAGTAGTTTTTGAAGAAACAAAGCATCAGGAGACAAACAAGTCTTTCATAATTCAAATTAGTAAAAGAGAGCACGACAGCAAACCCCCCCCAGTGCATTACATTGGAAGACCAAGTGGCGATCTCTTTAGCGGTAAGCACTCATTTTCTCTATATATTAACAATTACGTATTCTGACAAGACTTAATTAAGTTATCGAATAAGAAATATCTCACAAGTGAATCTTTCTAGTACTTGCAATAACAGTCATATGCATGTACATGCGCACACACACATACACACTTTGTACATATATTTAAAATAGAAAATTTTCTTTAAATAACAAAAAAAAATCTGCTCTCTCTGGTTGGTTAAAAACACAAAGTATAAATAAATTAAATCACATTCAGATGCCACCCAAGCACATTAAAATTTGATTATTTCCAACTATGACTGTCCAAAATCAGAAATTGCTGTTTTACTTCTGCAAGGTTTTCCTCAAAGTATCTAATAAATTAGAATTATCAGGAAAATATTTTCTCTTGAAAGTTAAACACAATCTAAAAAAGCTTTAAAATACTTATGCTATCCTAGCATAAGCAATTTTATAAGAAAATAGCAATTTTATAAGAAACATCCTATTTTCAAGATTTATTTTGGGGAGGAGGAGCTAAATACACTTCTGAGATTTAAATCAGTTAATAGCAAAATAAAATTAAAATAAAACAAGAAATTGGTCCTTATTGATATAAAATCTGAAACTTCTTTGCCTACATAACAATGGATATGAAGCCGAGAAAACTCGGAAGACTGTTAACAGAATAATATATATTACCAATATCTTTAAAAAAATGGACATGATTATGACCTAAAACCTTTATGTTAGGTTCAAATAGGGATAAGTATAGAAATAGGATAAAAAATTTAAACTTTTTTCTTAAATTAGGCAATGTAGGCAGTAATTAATAACTCTTTCAACTACCATAACTTATTAAAAATTTGGACTAGGAAATGGCACCGCTGAAATTTTAGAACTATTAACAATGATGCCAATCTCATTTAGTCTCAAGGTTCTAAATAAGAATAGTCAAAAAAAAAAAAAAAGACACATAAGAACTTCACTTTCATCTATCTTAAGACCCCAAATAAAGAATACCAAATGTTAAAAATAAGCATATGTGAGAGATTACAGTTCATTGCTGGAGGGGAATGGAGGGAGATGTGGTAAAAGAGCCTACACTGATTAAACAGACTGGAACTATGTGACAATGACAGGAAGATTCTTTTTTTTTAAATATATATATATGGATTTTATATGCATATATATATATGTTTATATAATATATATAGTGTATACACACACACAATCCTTTTACCTTTATCTTGCACTTCTTTTGAAAACCGCTCCCTTTCAATAGCTGATTCACGTTCTATCCGCTCAATTTCAGCCAATGCATCCAATTCTACTTCATCATATGACGTTATAGTTCCTTGGTGCGCAACCTGTTGCTGTGTCTGTACCACAGGAGTTTGAGGTTGTTTTGCAGCAACTGAAGTGTTCTGTTGTAAAACAGGCACTTGTTGTGCCTGAAGGAAAGCTGTCTGTTCGTGCTGCGGCAAACACTGGGCAGCGTTTAGTGGGCGGGTAACATCCTGTGGAGTAACGGGTGTTTTAGAAGTCTGTCCTGGGTACTGCACATTAAAAGGAATATCACCCTCTGACACACTGCTGTTTTCCAAACCAGAAAGCATATCATCCTGCTGGTCCATATCCGAAGATCTTACACGAGAGAGTCTTAATGTAAGCTTAGTGGAGTCCTTGGAAGGAGAACTAATGATATCATACATTGCAGCTTTTTCAGTCTGGTCTTTTTCATCCTTGCCTAACTTCATTTTCTTTTGTTTCTTTTGCTTTCTTTCTGGAGAATCTAACAATATGTCTGGGGGCACATCTCTAGGTGATGAATAAGGTGGAGGCTGAGATTGTAGGATTAAAGGTGGTCTTGATCCTAGAATAATAATTCAGAAAAACTGAACAGTTATGTTGTTTCAAGTTTATATAAAAACACACTAAATATAACCTACATATTAAGGTGTATTTGCACATATATCTGTGTTCACAAAAGGCCTAAATAAGATTGGTAGGAAGCACATCATTCCCAGATCAAGATGTAACACAGAGTGGCACTGGCTTTCCTAGGAATTTTAGCAGTCCACAGCATGTGGAGAAGGGATCATGTCAGAGAAGAAGGAACCAAAACACCCACCACCAAAAAACATAGTACCTGCAGGTGCAGAAGGTTGGCTATTAGAAACCAGTTAATGAAAGCAAGTTGACTAAGGAAAGAGAAAGGATAAAGATCCTTAGAAAGGTCCAGTGATGAAGATTTAATCATCAGCATACAGTTACTGGCCATTCCAGGCTAATATTTATAAATTAAAAAAGACAAACAAATTTTTTAGGGAGGGTTCCCTACCTAGAAAGGTCTATGAAAAGATGAAATTAGAAAACATTAAACAAATGTATTGGTCTTATTACTTAAGCAAAGAAATTAGCCTTTCTTTCCTCCTTAACTTCAATTCTGACAGATTGTTTTTTTGTTTTGATTCAATTTTAAGTAAATAGATTCCAACCTCCTCACCCATCATGATCTACAAAATGCTAATTATCACAAAAATGAGTCTACCATTCCCCCACTTACCTCTCCCCTCTCCCAAATATACTTGTTTCCACTTCTAAATGTATTGATTGCAAACATTGAGTATATTTAGATATTTTTGTAAAAATAGGACATTTTACACTAAAAACATTCTCCGTTCACAAATTTACAATTTCTTTCTCTCTGTTCTGATCAGCTCCCCATATCTCTTGCCCAAAATAGGCTTTAGAAACAGATAAGTTTTTCTACCTGTTCTGATGATAATTTTAAGCAATAGCTTTTGGCTTACAATGGAATAATGGTGTGACAAAACAGAGGGAAACAAATGCTCCAGCCTGCTCTTTTTTCATTAAATCAAATATTTCTCTGATCTCATTCATCCACTGGAGGACGCTGATTTTCATGAAGCAGTCATTAAAACTATTTATACTCATTGCGTTTCAGGTCATCGTAGGTCAGTGCTTCTAACACCACCCAAAATTAACTGGAAGGGAAAGCGTATTTAGGTGAAGAACTGCCACTGAGCAGCTCTGTTCTGCAGCTGAATTTCTAGCTTACACTTTCGAGCTGTGCTATGGGCATCACTAAGCAATATACTGACCTGCAGGTGAAAGAATGGATATCTGCAGCAAAGCCTCAGTTGAGATGAAAGGTGTTCTTTTACCAATGACTGCTTTGCATAGACTCCTATCTTTTATTTTGTCTCTATTTCATTCCAAGAGATGCCCTAAAATCTCTAAACGAGGAGCAGGGTATAAAATTCATTTACCTTACCCAGCTCTCCTTCCTTGAATATCAACGACAGCTCCCTGCCCTGCAAATGACACCTGCAATCTTGGGAAGCCCTGTGGTTGCTCAACCTGATTCTCCATGTCCTTCCATGACTCCATTCCTTCCCCCACCCTATTTTAGCTGTTCTCAATCACTAGTGCTCAAGTCCTACAAAATCACTCAGCACAAAAAGTTTTCTGTGTTCAGTTTCTCCAAAACAACTATTTGGAGTTTTCTTTCTCCAAATACTAAGGGAAGCTCAAAACTTTTTGGAGATCTTACAGACATCTCACTCCTTCCTTTACAGTTCAAGTGAGTATTCCCACAGTTTCAATGCAATGTTCAGCTACTGTTATTCATAACTACAGTTTGAATGGAGGACACAGTTTTGATTCTCCCTTGCCCTAAGCTTCAACTCTATAGCACAGCATCTTTCTCATTTGATGCCATTCTCTATTTGTCATGCTAAAAAAATAACACTGCAGCAGCAAAGCAGGTTCTTTTTATCTTTGGATAGACTTGAGGAGGTCAGAAGGATTTCAGTTTATTTCATTGAAAGTTCTGGGAATCCAGTACATGAAGAAACAATAGCACAGTTTTCCTTGTTGTAGGCAGCACTACGACTACGCTATTTAGGAACATCTTCCTCCTGAAGGAAATTTCTGAAGAGCATTCATGGCTGTGCCTGTAAGCTGCATCTTCAGAGGAGACGTTCTGGCAGCAAGTGCATGCATTTCTACGCTGCCTAACCACGGTTAAATCCGGAATGAAGCATGCTGAGTAGATTTGGGTCCTCTCTATGTCCAGTTTATTCTGAGCTACATCTGACATCTCAGAGCTCTACCTAGGCTACAATACCTAGCTACTGAGGTGGGAAGGAATGGGAAAAGATGAGGTGTTCTGAACAGTTTGATTCTACTAGAGACATTTTAACAGTTTGAAAACATACCACTTGTAGTAAGTCGACTTAAAATATCATTATAAACCCAATTTTAGAATATTCTTTTAGAATAGAGACCTGGGCAGCTTTTGACTCTAGGTCTTAGGCTGCACTGCAACTCAAGAGAAAAACACCTGAACTTCTGTGGCTGACCTACAGTGTAAGTACAAGACTTCATAAACCCTCTTTGCATGCCAAGACTACATAAAGCTTGTGCAAGAACATGAGATCTTCCACTGATCTGGTAAGGTTGCTGCATCACTACTGAGCAGCAAGTGCCCCTGGTCATCCAGATAAAGCTGAATGTCAATGGGCAGTGGGTAACATCACAGGAGTAAAAGCCCCTGGGGTAAAGAACAGTATGGCCAGAAGCAACATGTCCATAGCCTTTCAGTAGCAGTCTTCCTGGCCACCCATGATATTCCTGGGATTCGTTCTCTATAATCATTAGTTTTCCCTGTAATTCCTAAGGATGGATAGCACTAGGGATTGAACAAATGTCATCAGTTGTATTAGTAATACATAAATACCTTTTTTCCCCTGTAATTCTGATCTGATCCTTTTAAGATCTTTCATAATGCAAGCTCTGCCAGTGACTGAGCCTTCTCAAAAACAAAGATTCAGTAACAACATAGAAAGAAATGCATTCATTCGCATGTTTAGACTCACCAGTAACTTCAGTAGCAAACGAACAGGCTTCTGTCCAAGAGATTATACACATCACTGACATCTAAACCTTGTATTTTTCTCTGTACACTTTTTTCACTGTGCCACTGTATCACACCTCCTCATTTAACCATTCATGAGGCTTTTTCTGATGCTCTCAGAGCCTCTTCAGAGTAAAGACCACCTGCCTTTCAAAGCCAATGCACCAAACTCACCGACGGCCACATTCATTTCTGTAATGCACACTCATACTGTAACAACCCAATCCATTAAAGTTACCAGCAATCTAAGGTTCAGGTATTGGAAAGAATTATTAGCTTTCCACTTGCACAACAACAAAGCAAAGAGAAAAAATACAGCCTACTCCAAGTAATATCTCTATATTCCTTTAAATCTCTTGCAGGCTAATGTTCCCAGATGTTAAAAAAGTCTTTCAACATATGCTTTTGCCAGAAGAATGGCTTCTTATGCACAAAGGCAAGAAAAACTACTAATGAACAAGGACTGATGAATAATACCTGGCTTAGAGCACACTCAAGAGAAACACTAGCAACATTCAAGTGCTGTTACATTTTTCTATTCATACATTCTTGAGAGTCCAGAAATATTATTTAAGTGGGTACCAAGACACTATACTTGCAACCTGGACAAACCTGGCATTATGAAGTTTTTACTCATCAATCTTAAGAAAGAGAGGCTTTAAGGAATATGTTCTACATGAGGATTATTAGACTACATATGTGTGTAGTAAGGAAGGTCTTGAAGGGATGGTGAAAAGACAAGAATACACATACTGGAACTGCTATTTGTCTATCTGAAAGAGGTGAGACCCTTGATATAACGTGAATATTTGCAAACAGATCAGGTCCACTATTGTCAAAAGATTTAAAGAGACTGCAGTCACAGACGGAAATATCTCATATTTTTTATGATCTTATCTAACATCGTCACATAAATGTTTTCTCAAAATGGGATTCGCTCTAGAACCCTTGGCTAAACCAAGCTCCGAACTGGTAATAACCAAGAGAATCAAGGAAAAAATCTCTTGACAAGCGTGGTGAAGAAGTACCAAGAAAATTTTATGTAATAGTCTGTATGGTTTCAGCACATAATGGAAGAACTACTTATTTTTTAGAACAAATATCATCAAACAAAACTATTTTAATCTGGCAAGACAGTAGGTAAGATCAGTGGATTAAAGAGAATGGAGTGGCCTACCTGGACTTTAGCAAGATTTTCTGTGTAATTTCCCACAAAAATGTCATTAACAAGCTGAGGAAATTTGGTCTAAGCAAAATGCAAGATTCAAGCAAAACCTATCCAAAGAGCACCACAGTAAAAATGGCTAACAATACCAATGTAGTTTCCCAGCCTGACTGTATAAAAGTCATAAAAGAAAGAGCATTTTTATTAACCTGAAGATGTTATCAACTTTAGGTGTAAAATATTTGTGAAAGCCTGCAAGTGCTTTCAAGAATAGAACCAAAATTTACAATTATTTTGACTATTTGAAACAAACAGAAATAGTAAGGATAGGTACCAGCTTTCTATTTTACCTCAGAAACACCAACTACAACTGCCAAGAAGACAAAACAGCTCTACAGATAGAGAGCTAAACATTTGTAACAGCTTGTGAACTGAATATATGTTATTATAGCTAAATGAGAAGCCAAATTTTCACATATAATAAAAATATCATACAAAGATTTCCAACTACTCATCCTTCAAGGTTTTCAAATACAACTGTACGTACAACAGCAGCAGCAAAACATCAAGAAATGTGAATCAGTGCTGTTCAGAGGACTGGACTGGAGAAAAACATGGTAATTATTATTTTTATATGTAATTTATATTCATGTACACTTATATATAGAAGATCACTACATTGAAGGAAAAGAACGAGAAGAAAATAAGAAGAACGTGAACTGTTTTCCCTTGCCCATCAGAAATAAGCCAAGAAATGTCAAGCCAACCACAAGAAAAATAATTCAGGCAAAACACCAAGGTAAAAAACAAAAATACGCAACCAAACGAAAAACCACTTTCTAACTTTCCAGATCTAAGAAATGAAAGCAGTTGCAAGGAAACAGTAAGGAAACTCCACTACTGCCCTTTTAAGAATAATTCAGACACAAGTTATTGGGAATGACAACAGTGCAGCTCATTCAACAACAAGATAAGAAGATGGGAAGATGACCAAGTCCGTTCCTGCTGCATTTTCCAAGAGGTTTGAATGTTACTCTGGAAATCTCCCAAATTTTGCTGAAGATGTGAAGGAATTATTACTTGTCTTGAATGAATGGCCTGCATTTTATTTTGTTTTCAGAGAGCATCATTTCATTTAGAATGTCAACTTAAAAAAACAAAAACAAAAAACAAAAACCAGCATAATATGCAATTAAGGGGAAAAGGAAAAAAGTGCATTTAGGAATTTCTTGGAACAGATTTTATTTGCTTTCCATACTCTCCTTCAATAGACTTCAAGGAAGAATCTCACTATTTTCTCCACAGCAACAAATGCCTAACCAAAAACTAAGCTTTGGCCGCTCTAGCTTGGTATTGTTGTATTCAGATGCATGCATGTGTAAAAAGAAGGAGGCTTGAAGAAAGAAACAAGGGTGGATGTTTATTTGGCTTTGTCAGAAAACTTCTTTGGATAAATTTCTCGCATCATTCTCTCAGAAGAGAAGGGGAGTGATGATAACGAATACTTGTGAGAATATCTAAGTTCCTAACATAGATTTGAGAAGATTCCTAGTTCTCCTTACCCGCAATGTGCACAAGAACCTCACCAGAGAAATCCTAGAGATCCATAAGAAAATAACCTAAGTCATTTGGAATATAGTAATGTATCCACACTATTTTGGAAGATATCAGCCTCTACTAAAAATTATTACTATCTTAAATAACCTTGGAAAGGCATATTGGAGTATTTCCTGTGAGAGAAAGATTAACAATTTCTGGAAGGAAAATAATTCAATTCTGGAAGAAAGTGCAAAATGACTTAATTTCATAAGGTGCTGTTACTAATACTGAAGTTTCACAGGGCGTTTAAGAAAGTCTTGGGAAGCAAACAACTGCAAATATATAAGCTCTTCACTTCAGCAAGGGATGGATGAAGAACTCTGTGGAAGGCTTCCCTTTATACAACACATCTTCAGAAGTTATCTTAAAAAAAGTGTTTTAGAAAGAGTAGAGAGTAGAGTAGAAAGAGCAGAGCGAATGAATAAAGCACTTGGATGAGTAACCTAGCTTGGCTAATAGACCTCACAAAATATCATATACAAAATTAACAGAAAGACAGAAAGAAAATACTCCTTGATACTTCTCCAGAATTTATCCATCGTAGCAGAACTGGTAGCAGATGATAGCGACAATGCAGACACAAATCTGTTTTTACGGCTAAAAATACAAAATCTATATACAAAAAGAAGGGATATAAAACTCAGTCAAGAACTGCATTAAAACCTCAGCTGCTCTGGTATCTTTACTGGAGTAGCAGATGCATTTTACTCTGTTGAATAAGAGACCAACCAAGCAAAAGAGCAAACGTAACTTCTCTCATCTCTCCAAATATTTGTGTCGAATTGAAAACAAACTTTCCTCATTCAGATTCAGACATTCAGACAGCTATTGTTCAGTCTTAGAAAAATTAAAGCATTGCACAATCACAAGTCCAAAAATCCCTGTTATTTCCATTTAGAAGTACAGAAATGCAGACTGTACTCATATCTTCCATAATTGCCTCATTTCTATATAAATTAAGCTTTAAAAAATTAATACTCTGAGATCTTCTTCGGGAATCATGAACAACTGTCTAGTCCATTCTTTTTGACCTCCCAAGCAATGACCTCTTTTGTAATTTTCTTTACCAAAGTTTGCAGACTTGCCAACCAAGCTTTAATGGGTTAAGGGCAGCAGCGAAAAATAAAAACAAAAGAGCTTGGCCTCCCTACTTGCTCTTTGTTCATCACTGGAAAATCTGTCAGTGCAACCAACTATTTCCATTCCAAATTACAGGTCAAAAATTCACTCTCAGGAATCACAGATTCTAAGTAACATTTAAATTATGTGCACCTCTCAAATACAATTCTAAAAATAGAGATTAGAGGAAGTGAATGTTTGGCAAGATCTTACACCTTACATCTGCATCTTACAGCATCTACAACTGGTTCTCTCAATTGAGGTTCATCAGGCTTCACTTTAAGAGGGCAAAATGCCAACATGAGTAGTAACAGAGCATCAGCTTTGCGCTTTATCAACCATGAGAAAAGCAGATTGAACATTCTAACATACAACTTCATAAATGAAAAAGCTCCTCTTGCACTTTTTCAGCCTTGTAATGCCACCTAAAAAGTATACCTGCAGCATGGAGAACCAGTAGCAGCAATTTAACAAAGAAATAAGTTCTTCTTCTGACCAGTAAATATATCTGAGTGGAAATAACTTAGATTTACAATACTGTTGACAATCCTCTGTAAATAGGGATTTTGTGACAATGCACCCAGTTAAAGAAACAAAAGACACACCGTCTTTGCCATTTATACAAGTCCTACAAGTCTGCCATTTACATAAATCCAAGAGAACCTCCTAAAATACTAGTGTTGGCAGCATGCCATTCAATTACTTCTCATGTTAGCTAACATCACTGCTTAATACAGTATATAGCTATAGGAGA
>JAVCKT010000548.1:0-11963 GCA_032273925.1 Rhynchotus rufescens | reverse complement strand
GAATCCTTCCATCCCTCAGTTTAGTTGCAAAAATATTTTGTTTCCTCTCCAGAGACACTACCTGAAAATTCTGCCTCTTCCTTTTAATACAGAACAGCTTTTCCATCGCCAAGAAACTTCTGAAGTGCGTGCAGAGAGAGGCCAGAGCTCAGGAAGACTGGCTGGTGAGGTGGAATTACGCCTGCTGCCGCTTCAACCACAGCAGCTGCCGCAGCCAGAGCTCTCCTGAACAAGTGCTCTCCATGCTAAAAACTGTTTCCCTGCTTGGTAACAACCTTTATCTGTGCTGCACTTTCTTTATTGTAAGAAGTTGCTTTGTCTTCAAATTCCCAGCTTGCTTTTTGAATTCCCACAGAAGATACCAAGCCTGACTACCTAAGCAAGAAAGTCGCGGCCTTCCGAAACCAGAACCTGCTGCTGGGCACCACGTACCGCGTGATGGCCAGCGCCCTGAGTCGTGATCCAGCGTGCCTTGAGCAAATCAAGGAAGAGGAAGCTCGGAAAGTAGCGGTTCTGTCGGGAGAGAGCCTTCAGAGTCCTGACAAGGTGAACAAAAAGGGAAAAGAGCTTTTATAAGTGTTGCAGTCACTACTTTAGTAAGGAGTAATGGATACGGATAGATGTGGAGACTGTGAGGTTAGCAGTGATTCCTCCAGGAGCACCAGCTATGAACAAAACGGTGGCTCTGGCTGCTCTTTGGTTTTTGCTCTCCTGGAGCTTTGTACTGCTGTATTTTTGTTTTTTCTGGGAAAGTATTCTTGTGTGTCATGTGTTTTTGTGGAGCAGAAAGCTGTGTACTGAGTGCACCTGTGAGCATGGTGGCAAAACAAGGATTGGGAATACAATCCACGCTTAATTCAGCCAGCTATTTCTGAAGTTATTCATGCTGTTAAGCTATCTTATTCCATAAAGATATCTTTACAATACTCATATTAATACTGATAATGACAACGGTATACTTAATTTATATAAATGATACTAGGGAGGCTTTTTTTTAATAATTGAGGTTATTTTTGCATTTACTGTGGAGATATGCAGTTGAAAAGTACATTGGCAGACTGTGCTGCATTTAAAATACTGTGTTCTGTCAGCTGTTCCAGATGCTCTGGCACGGACATTTTGTCTGTCATATTGCTTTGAGTGAGAATTTAAAGTGCAGTTACTGACTTCTGTTAACTCCCAAAGCCCCATCAAGACCCTTGGATATGAACCCTATCAGTATAAAACAACAAAAACCAGTTATTTGTTTGTGTTTTTATGGATACTGAAGAAAAGCAGATAAAGAGGAGTTTCCTGCAAAAACACCTTCCATTTTCAAGGTTGTAGAAACTTAAGCAAAAATTTAAGCTTCATGATTAGCTGATTATTAGAAGCATTCTTAAAAATGAACCTGAAACCTCTTCTGCATCAGATGAGCCAACCTGGTGTATAAGAGATTTCTACAAGACTGTAGGGTTTAGCCTTAGAATCATAGAATCATTATGCTTGTATTTGTTGGTAGTGAGAAAATACATCTGCATGACTTACAAACTATCACTTGCAAAGGATTTGTAAATTCCATAATTACTTGTTAGAAAAGTATGATTGTTATGACTATGTAGCTAATAGAGGAAGAACTACCAGATTTGAAATAGTTTGATGCATGCTCTTTCTTACAAAAACGGTTTTCCTAAATATGCAAACATTACAGATGTGATAGTTAAAAAGAAATCATTTGTTTTATTGTATTTTTTGTTAATTTTTTGTGAAAACCATAGTAAAATAAACTTTTTTGCACGTGTAAATATCCTGGGTAACATTTCTGGAGATTAATTTGAATTAAAGTCTATTTTACATTTTTATACTGAAAATTCTGACAATTGCTGTTAGAAACAACATTGTTTTTATTTTCTTGTGCTGCTAAAAATATTTAATGCAGTTAGTTTTCTCTGCTCAATCTTTGCAACCAAGCTCTAGCTTCAAAAGGAATTGCTGAGTGCTACTTGCTAATATATTGTTTTCCTCTCCTGGGTGAATTTCAGGTGTTAGCAGGGCTGAACAAGAGGGCTTTCCAGTGTTTCTGGAGTGCCGTGAGGAAGTCTGAAGAGGAGGTGCAGTCGCACTCCGTGGAACACGTGGATGTTGCTGGAGTTATCGATGCCTACATGACTCTGGTTGGTTTCTGCGACGAGCAGCTACGCAAAGAAGAGGAAGGCTTGCTTGGTAAGTCAGGGCTTGCCCTCAGCTTGTCAAGAAGGATTTATCTGGGATACATCAGTTTTTGTGCTGCCCAGGAGAGCAGTAAGCAACACAGCCTGAATTTAAAAGAATAGTTTGTCCTCCACTCTGACAGCATTTATACCCATTTTATTTTATTTTATTTTATTTTATTTTATTTTATTTTATTTTATTTTATTTTATTTTATTTTATTTTATTAACATTACTGCCAGCTTTCGTGCTAGTGAATCGCTCATGCAGTCCTCCTTTCACTTGTAAGATATCAACAAGATATCAATAACATATCAAGCAGATGGCTCCCTTGTTCCCTCCCAAACCTCTACAGTGCTGCTGCATTTGAAGCAGGCAAGATGCCAGCAGTGATGCAGCTTCCTGGTCAAGCTAATCCTCACAGTCCCCAAATATATGTGTTACTCATGTATGCAGTTCAAAGAAATGGGAAAAAGAACAAAGTAGAAATTTAAAAAAAAAAGCAGAATAGTAAAGACAAATGTTCTAGATGATCAAAAACATGGAACAAGTGATGGTGTTTCTGATAACTTTTCTGTAATGATTCTTGGCAGAAATCAACACTGCAGATCTGCAGCTATTCCCAGCTATTGTGGTGGAGAAAATGATAAAAGCTTTAAAACTGAACTCCAGAGAAGCCAGGCTGAGATTCCCTAGACTGCTACAAATAATAGAAAAGTATCCAGCGGAGACTCTGGGTCTGGTGACACGGGAGGTTAGTTGCTTCCATTTTCCTGACATCAAATGTTGCTATAAATAGAATTTTACAGATGGATGCTGAGTTTGTGTGGTTGGAGGAGTCAGACTGTTAAGTTTTGCTTGAGGTGAATTGGGTAAACTTTATGCCTTGACTTTTCTCTAAAGAAAATGGATAGGTCAGTTGATAAATGTGAGTAGGACTAGATTGACAAATATATCTTATTTCCGTAGGCTGTTTCCTAAATGTCAGGAATCAGCAGCTTTTTTTAGACAAATTTTCTCTTTTCCCCACCTCTCCCTGTCCTGCTTTATCTCAGAGATTTCCTGCAACTTCTTCTTCCTTTGTTTTTCCCACTTCCCCCTTCCATTACCTCTTTCTTACCTCTTTTTGTATGTCAAGATGCCCTGTACAACAGCGCCTTCCCTTTTGTCCCAAGACACCATCCTCTTCCCTTAGGACTGTCCTGTCTTAGACTGCCCGTGATTTCAGACCTGTTCCGTGCTCTTGGTCCATGCACACAGAGGGGCAGGCACCATCACAGGACGAGCCCAAATGCGCAGTGGAGACAGAACAACAACTTAGTTATCCAACAAAAGTGCACAGTTAAAAAGATGGAAAAGCTGTGATCGTAATGAAACTTCAATTATTCAGAGCCTAGTGCCTGGTCCAGCCAACAGACCTCACCAAGAAAGAAAAGAAGTTGACCAGCCCTTTCTTTGCCCTCTTCCCCTTTCTGCGAGATAATCACTGACAATTTGCTCTTAAACTCAGAAGGAGACAGGGAAAAAAAGATTGAGATTGGCCTCTTACTGTCACAAGAAAATATATTCTAGAATTCCTTTCAGAAGTGATACATTTTAGGAGGGAAGGAGAACTTGGAGGAGACGCTTAGAAGTGTTCTACTGAAAAGTAAAATGGTTAATACCTTTTACCAAAAAAAAAAAAAAAAAAAAGTTGAAGGACGAGCAAAACTATGGTGGAAGGATCAGTATTCCCCTTCCCATTTTACTTAGATGAAGCATAGTGATGCTTGAAATACCCCATGAAATTTTCAAGTTGTTCATGAGTGATGGTCAAAAAATATTACATTGCATCTAGACAAAAATGGCATAAGTTTGAGTATGAAACTCCCCATTTTGATCAACAAACTACAAGTCTTTGCGATGGAAAACCCATCAAGCAAAAATAATATTAAATCCCCTCTAAATCCCCTCTGCTTCACTGGGGGATGTTTTGTGCCACCTAGGTAACATACTCCCTTCCTCCTGCTAAGTGATTCTGTCTGCTGACTTGAGACACAGAGCAGTTGGATTTGTGTGTGACTATATTGGTGTTTTTAAGGAGAAGCAAAGCTGAAAGCAGTGACCGTGTGTGCATTTTGCAGCTTTCCTCGGTTCCCTGTTGGCAGTTCATTGGTTGGATCAGCCAGATGATGGCACTGCTTGACAAGGATGAAGCAGTAGCCGTGCAGCACACTGTGGAGGAGATTGCAGATACCTATCCCCAGGCCATCATCTACCCCTTCATGATCAGCAGTGAAAGTTACTCCTTCAAAGATACTGCAACTGCCTGTAAGAACAAGGAGTTCGTAGAAAGGTGAATTTACAATCAGAATAAATAGCTCTTTTTTGGGGGGGACGGGGAGGGTGGAGTGGATGCAGGGAGTTAACCATTTGTTTTAATTAAGGTTTCTGTAGGGAACATGAGAAGCATTAGGGGGATAATCCTGCATAGGGATAGCACACTATGCTTTAAAGGCACTAGATAAAACTTGATACGTAGTATCTGTTGATATTAGACATGCTTAAATAGGTGGCCTGGCCACCTCCTGGAGTGGTGAGTACCTGCAATCCATAGGCAGTAGGATACAAGTTTTTTCTCTTTCTTTCCTTTTTTTTTTTTTCCCCCCAAGAGAAACAAAAGACTACAGAGAGATGCCCCCTTTTTCCTTATTACTATGTGGAAGTCAAGGTCTCTTCCTCTTCATTCCCTTGCTCTGCCGAGGCTGAAGGAAAGTCTGGCGTGCACTTAAGCTCTTACTGTTACACACCTCACAGGATTTAGGATCAGTATCTTTAGAGATGAAGGTGAAGCTTGGAGGTTTCAGATTGTTCTAAAACTAAGATTAGAGCGGAGATGTTTGAATGTAACAGATGCTCCCTCAGCTATCAGAGAAATGAAATAATCTCATTTCTTGGAGAGTGACCATTTTATTCTTCTCTGCTTATTCAGTGTCCAAAATGAACCTTCCTGTACAAGCCCTGACTTCGTCATTGGGCCATGCAATAAAAGCTGGGTTGATTCCCAGGCAAAAGTCAACTGTTATTCCACAGAGCTGTGGACTCGTAATATAAGTTCAGATGTCTCTTTGCATTTTTTTTTACAAATTTCTGAATAATTTGGTGTATTTCTTTGATTGAAATTAAAAAAAAAGTAAAGGCTTGTACTTTGTAAACTTTATCACCCTTGAAGAATTGGCGTGGGAATATGTTTAGTCTTGTTAATGTCCATTACTATTTCAGGAATGTTTCCCACTCCCCACCAAGCTGCTGTTTAAATAGTAGGGCACTTGGTTACTAAAAAGAATGGTAAGAGAGGACAGCAAACAACCCTGCAACCTGAAAGAAAATTCTGACCAACTCCTATCCATTAGCTCTGTTAAATTATTTAATTGGATATTCTTAAATATACAGAAGATCTTGATCACTGCTTATCTGCAGACAAAGTGGTGCTGGTAGTTCCTTGTCATGCACTTCTTTTCTTTCACAGGATCAAGAAAAAGCTGGACAGAGGAGGGGTAGTTCAAGATTTTGTCCACTCCCTGGAACAGCTCTCTAATCCCGTGTTGCTTTTTAAGGTAAAACGGATTTTTCCTCTTTCCTTTCCATCCCCATGGTGTGTGTTACATAAGAAACTGCTTTGCAGAGCCAGCCAGAGTTAGGTTGACCCTGCAGCCACGGGAAATGGTTCATGTGGATTGAGCCCAGAATCCATAGAGAGCAGTGTCGGGGTGCACTCAGCAGCTCGCACTCAGTGCCCTTGCTCATTTCTCTCACTTGGGCAATAGGCTGCTTTGCACAAGGCCCTTTCAGGGTCTCTGCCTTGTCCCTTGCTCAGACTGGCTTTGTCAAATATTCTGAGGCTGGTAGAGAGTTAGGATTTGTGGCCATGTCCAGAGTTTTTCTACCTGTTTCTGTTCCCAGGCTGTGCTGAGTTTCTCTTTTAATATTTTGAATCCACTGTCCAAAGGGTTCCCTTGTTTTGCTCCTAGTCCAACGGGGTCTTTCTTAGTTTGCAGAAGACACTATCCTAATGAACATAATTATGCTAGTAAAGTAGAAATATTTTGTTTAAATTCAGAATGGAAGGAAAGTGCTCATAGCCTTTTCATTGTTGTAGAATGACTCAGAAGACACTTAATTGGCTATTAGCAGAAATAGCAACCTGAGTGCAATCTGTGCAGGTTACTAAAGAGGCAGAGGGTCAGTAAACAGTGTTTCTCAGTATGCATCTGTTTCCCTCTCTTTGCAGGATTGGACTGAAGATGTCAGAAACGAGCTGTCAAATACTGAGAGGAATAAAAATAAGCTTCAAAAAATGTATGAAGAAATGTACAGGAATTTGGGAGATTTAGAAGCCCCTGGCCTTGGATTGCTAAGAAAAAATTTTATTCAGGTATGTGGCAAATAAATACCATTGGCATTGTGTGCTTTTCTAGAAGGCACTGGAAGGCCATGGACCAGATGGCGACTTGACAGGTGCTGCAGGAGCTGATTGATCAGCTGATCAATTTAGGCATGTGAGATTTTATTGCTAAAAGTTACGGAATTGTTTCAGTTCAACTGCTGACCGTCCCAGGGGCTGAAAGTTCCCCCTGGCAAAGCTGCTGTCTCCCCTTTCCTGCACCCTGCCCATCCTGAGAGCCTAGGCCTGTCTGTCTGTGTGTCTGTGACCCTGCCCAGAAATCGTGCCCTGCTTTACGGTGGTGCCAAGTAAAGCCTCAGCACCTCGGGGTGCTGGTGCTGGTACTGAGCTGCTCGGGGTAAGGGAACAGAAAACTATGAAACAGCAGAAAGGACTTTACACAGCTGAGTGAGTTCCAAAATAGCGAGAATCAGGAAAATGAAACGATATATATGGCCCCATAACTTGTGATTTCACATAGAATTGTTCAGGTCTGGGCTGACTGTTAAGAGCAAGATCTTATTTTTTGATAGCTGTGTGAAAAATCAATTGTGAATACTCCATAGCAGTCAAGAAAGCAGAAATCTGTTAAGAGGCAAGTACAAAGTATGGATTTATGCGTTTATACGTAACAACCTCCTCTGATTCTTGCCTCTTGAACACTATGTAGCCCCAGTTGTCACTTCTCAACAAAAGTATAGTGGAACTGGAAAAGTTTCACAGTGGCAGGAATAATTTCCATGGGCAAGGAACAACTTCAGGATTCCTCTGGGTAGAAAAGACATCATGATGGCAGATGTAATAAAGCTCTTAACACCAGGAACAGGAAGCAGGGAGCAATTACCCTTTGGAATTTCTCTTCTACTGCATGAAGCGTGGAGTAGCAAAGGACATCGACAAATGGGAAGTTCAAAAAGAAAAAACAAAAAGGATGTGGTGGTTCATTCTGCTACACAGTTGAGCTCTGAAGTTCTTCTCCAGGATGCTATGGATGCTGGAACCTCTCTTAGATTTGAGCAGTGACTAGACCATATCATGGAGAGGGGAGAAATGCTTTGACACCTCTGAACAGCCCGAGCTGCACGTTGCTGCAAACCAGAGGAGCAGTGTTTCTGCAGGAGTGCAGCTGTGCTCGTGTCCCCTGTGTTCGTAGCCCTGCGGTCTGGTCTTGGTGCAGCTAATGTCCATTCCCATGGCCATTCTCGTGCTGCATTAGCACTAGATAAAGCTGTGTGAGTGTCTCAGGAATCCCTGCCCCTGCTTTCAGGTCTAGAGGGGCAGAGAAGCAGAGGGTATGAGCAGGGCAGGGGCAAGGGGGCAGCAGGAAGGGCAGCGGGGAGTTTATTGGCGTGTTAGCCCTTTGGATGTGTTGCTCCAAGATAAGGTGGAACTGAAGCTGAATGCTAACAGAATGATAAACTGCAGCAAGCTGCACATGACTGTTTGCAGAGTGAGCCCTGGCTGGTGGTGAGGGTGGAAGGAGGCGGGCGGCTGTAGCGGTACAGCCGCCGCAGGACACCGCGCTGGCCGGGTGACAGGCAGGCACAGGCTGAGCCTGGCTCTGTCTGTGTGCAAGCCTGGACCACTCACACACACAGAACCCCACATTTCTCCCGTGAACTGAACTGTGTGCAGCAGCAGCAGGGGGTACCTGGGGGAGGAAGGGGAGCAGGGATGTTTCCCGTCTATTGGAGGGCAGCGGGAGACGAGCATTCCTTGTACAGGCCAACTGCTGCAGGAGGTGGTCAGGGACATGGTGCCCAGGTTCCAAATTCCCTGCCTTCAGGAGATAATAGAAAGGAGAAATAGTGCCTTGTGAGGATGACTGCAAATTTTCCTTACTGGAAAAGCAGCTTTATTTCTTGACCCACTCGTAAAATTGCTTTGATATATATATAGCAATTCAGATAGATAATCTTTTTTCCTTTTATTTACATACAGTTGCATGTATTTTAAACTATAAACATCTTGCATTTATTTTTAACATTCTGGTAATTCATGACTTAAACACTGTTGATGGGTTATATCAATTAAAATACGGTATTCAAGCTATTGTATATTTGCTGCCTTGAATTTTAAAGTAAGCAAAGAACTAAACAGCGAAAGCAATTGGGTGATCACCTGGAGGCAAATCTAAAATGATGAATATGTTGACAGTAGCAGTCTCCTCTTCAGAAAGGGTGAAATGCATTTTGGACATTTAATAAGCAACATTATTGATATCTTTCTCAAGAGTTCAGGTGTGGCTGGAAGGGGCGAAAAGGGATAAGCTTCTCTTTTTAATATAACAAAAATCATATGTAACAGTATAAGCAAATATAACGGTATAAACAAATCTGGTTTGGAAGAATGTAGCTGTTTCTGTGAAAATCAGCTGGTGGTTCAACCAAACAGCCAATGAAGAGACTCTGATAGAGAGAAAAAAAGGGAGCATGGAAGGAAGACAGAGATATTTTAGAAGGACAGATGAGGCTGTGTATGCAGAGGAAGCTGAAAGGCAGACCTACATTGCACTAGTGCATTAGGGCATTAATTTGCCCTCTATAGATATTTTTAATTCCATGTTCGTACATGGTACTGCCAAGTATATGTGCTTAAAATATAGTCTGCTTTGACTGAAAACCCTCTGGAGCAAGTGCTGTTTTGATGTTCTCAGGGAGAATACTGTGTTAACCACATTTCTTTCTGTAAATGAATTTCAGGCTTTCGGGAAGGAATTTGACCGTGAATTTGGAAAACACGGTTCCAAACTGTTGAATATGAAGTGTAGTGATTTTCAGACAATTACCAATTCTCTCCTCTCAAAAATGACCAAAAGCAATAAAGAACCTGGAAACCTGAAGGAATGTTCACCTTGGATGAGTGAATTCAAAGCTGAGTTCTTGAGAAATGAAATTGAAGTTCCTGGTACGTTCCCCTTCCGTGCTCTCGCTCGTCTGCTCTTCACAAGCTGCTGCTCTTCTCATACTGGCTTTTATGCCTCTCTGTTGTCACCTTACTACTTTCATTCATCATTTCTTATATGTATTTCTAAGCTATATCCCTGGCATTACTGTTTTTTAAATTGTATCTCCTTAAAAAATTTTAAATTCTTAGGTAAAAATCTCATTCCAAACAATGTGATCAATGAGATTGAATCCTCTAAAGCCATGAAAAGCTTCAGTTCTGATGGCATCAGAAAGAATATTAGTAATTCGAAGATAAAATCATAGGATGTGCATGATGTGTTTTTGAGTATTTTGAAATATTCTCTTTGGAGTTATCATTTACCAGTCTGGAAGAATGTTCTGATCTTGAATAAACATTAAAATAAATAAATAAGTATAAAAATTGGAGTCTATAACTTTTTTTTTCTCTGCCACTTCAGGTCAGTATGATGGGAAAGGAAAACCAATGCCAGAATACCACGTGAGAATATCTGGATTTGATGAACGGGTATGCTTTTAAGTCTAGTCAAAATCCTGTTGGGTATAAATTTGTGTTTATGTACTGCTTGGGGAATTTAACAATAGAAGAGTCACTGCCACATGTGCATCCTGGAGAACGTAAATGAATTTCTGTGAAACTGCCTTTTTTTTTTTTTCTAGTTGTAGCTAAACAAGGTGATTGTACTGTGTAGAGAATACCAGACATGTTTAGTCTCGGTGATGATTCTGTAACCCCAAGCCTCTTTGACAGAAATATTTTGCACTGTTTTCTGTTTTCCAAGATAAAAGTAATGGAATCCCTGAGGAAACCAAAACGGATAACGATCCGAGGCAGCGATGAGCAGGAGTATCCTTTTCTCGTCAAAGGTGGTGAAGACTTGAGGCAAGACCAACGCATTCAACAGCTTTTTGATGTAATGAACATTATCCTTTCCCAAGATGCTGCCTGTAGCCAGAGGAATATGCAATTAAAAACATACCAGGTCATACCCATGACAACAAGGTAAGAATTTATCCTGAGGGACAGAAATTCTCATTTCAACATCTACTATTGATGAGGAAGTGAGTTTTCTGTGTGCGAAATTCTAGTTCAGAGTGTTTTAGCTCTTTGTCTTCTTACGTTTATTTAAAAACACTTTGTCTGGGAGCTGTTTTCTGAGGATATCTAAGTCGGTGGCTTTAGACCTTCTGTGGCAGCCACTAGACCGAGTTGCTTCCTGTTTACCTTGCTCTTCCACAGTTCACCTCGGAGCTCCTTCTCTCATTTCTTTTTGTTCCAGGCTGGGGCTCATCAAGTGGTTGGAAAATACCTGCACTTTAAAAGAATTCCTTAAAAACAGCATGACTGAAGAGGAACGCTTAAACTATAGCAGGTGAGAACACGGTTTATCTGTTCGCTGTAAACGAGAGCACAACCGTTGGGTTCCTCGTGGTGCTGATGGTCTCGTGGCAGCGTATTTCTTTAAAGGAAGAAAAGAGCCTGTAAGTAGGGAGGCACTTTGTACTTCCTGACCCAAATTAGTAATTGGCAACTGTTTGTTCAGTGAGTACCATTGTACCTGTAATATCCTCCACCCAACTTGTTTGAACAAGAGGCTCGTAATCATTCGTGACGTCACCATCATCCCCGTTTCCTTATCTGCAGATTGATTTTACGAGCAAAGGATTTTGATCTCTTGATTTGATCAGGCAGGATGTGGACGTAGGTCAGTGAGAGGGGGATTAAAAGGAGCAGGGAGCAGAGGCAGAGCTATTTAGATATTATATGTTGAGTAGGGTGAGTCAGTGACCGAGGAAAGTAGCAGCAAATCCACAAAATGCACCTCTAGGACACTGCCTACGACTTGGTGTAAAGTCTGCATTTGAAGAAATTAACTTTCTCTCTCTTGAGTATTTGTAACTGAGGGGTGAATATTTGTAAAATTGATTAATGCTAGTGTTTCCAGCTGTTTGCATCCTGGAATTTAGCAACGTGGTTTCATTCACCAGCTTTATCCCTAGCATGTAACTCTGTTTGGGCTTGTCAGAGCACTGTTGGCAGGATTTATTTTTACTAGTTCACTTGCACTGGGTCAGGCTGCAGGGAAAAGTCCTAAACTAAACCTAGCATTTGCTGAGGACAGACTTCTGAGGTACTGCAGATTTCGGGTCTGCTGGGATATGAACCCTAAAAGAGAAGAAAGAAGATATGAACATAAAAGAGAGGGCAAAACCCTTTAACCTATGTTTAGGGTCATAAGATCATATGTTTAACTGTCGTAAGGCAGGGAGGAGCTAGTGCACTAGATTTAAAAGGTCAATGTTTTTTTTTTTTTTTTTTCCTGAAAGCAGTTGATAATTTATACCATTGTATACATTGTATAGTTGTTGTATGTAGCTTTCAAATATTTTCCCATACCTGCTTCAATCAAGTCATACATACATT
>JAVCKT010000539.1:0-22673 GCA_032273925.1 Rhynchotus rufescens | reverse complement strand
GCCTCCCCAGAAGTCTATTGTCTAAAACATAGAAACAATATATCAGATTCTTAATGGAACATGCATCTTCCAACTCGGAAAACAGTCTTCCAGATGGCTGTCTGGTGCTCGAGAGGAATGAAAAAAATTAGAATTTCTAGATTTTCTTTAGGCATTTCCTAGAAGCTTTCTGGAAATTTTCATTGATTTAAATGGAAGCACCACAGAAAGAACATGCAGATTCAAGACAATAGATAGGAACTACTACTGGGCGATATCGCTCCCAAGTTTCCAACACAGCTTTTGCCAGAAGGATGCTCTATCTCACCCAAACTTCCCAAAAGAGTCCTCCTGGAAAACATTTCTCCAAGCTCTCTTCCAACATGACGACAGAGAAAGCCCCATGTAAATATCCACGAGTTGTAATTTTAACCTATTTTAGTTTGGTAAAACTCATTATGTCCCATCATTAATAGCCTATAGGAATTACTGTTACAACAAACAAATGTAATGATGTAAAATTTTTTAGTACTATTCAGTGAAATTTTGTGCAAGGTGGAGTGAAAACCATTCTAAGAAGTTCCTTATCACTTACCCTAAAATAGTTTCTCCTCTGTTTAACAGAATTTGTTCTCATTATGAGAGTTTTTGTTTTGTTTTTTAAATAAGTCCTGTATTTACTGAGAATACTTTGAACTGGGAGTGTACAAAAGTCATTTTCCTTGAATGCTCCCCCCAGACAGCAGGTTCCCTGGCTCTTGGTTTCTAGATCCTGCCTTCTCCAAGCCCTATATTCCAGAGAATCATCCCTTTCTTCTGGGGACATTCTCATTTGTGTCTCTGGAGACCCCATTTCTTTGATTTTCTTGCATTGCCTCCCCTTTAGTCATCAAATCCATTTCTGCTTCTCCTACCAAGACCCCGCCCCAGCTGCCCACAGCAAACCTCCAGGTCCCAGCTGCGACCACTTGGTCCAACCCACAAGCTTCCAAGACCTCTCATTATCCACAGCCTTGCTTGAGAGCTACTCACCATCACTGGGCTGCTGGGGCAACAGAGAGCTTGGCCACTGCTCCTTCCTTTCCAGGTGGTCACCACAGAATTATTATGGTTGGAAAAGACCTTCAAGATCAAGTCCAACTGTAAACCCCTAGGACCATGACTGCTGAACCATGTCCCTAAGTGCCTCATATACACATTCCTTGAACGCTGCCAGGGATGGTCATTCCACCACTTCCCTGGGCATCTCGCTCCTATACTTGGCTACTAGATTGCACATAGCCTTTAGGAGGTCTACCCAATAGAGACAAAAGATAGGCTTGACAGTGGAGGGTACCATCCTCCAGCATTAATGCAGAGAACTCAAGCAAGAGATTATTTACAAGAAAACGTGAGGAAGAAACATGAAGGGAATGAAGTTCAGCTCTACAACTCACAGAAACACTTGGAGATATCCTACTCGTGAGCCTTGCAGACACTGCTGACAGCTGCACGAGGTGGAGCTGCCCAATTACAACAACTTGCATTTCTGAAAGGAAAAAAGCAACCAAAGAGCCACATTCTCAGCTGACCACGCACAGAGCTCTCCTCCTGTCGAGTGCGGCTTGTCAATAACTGCATTTGATCCTGGTTTTAATCTTACCCAGTAGGTTTGTGAGCCACAGGGCCAAATCCTCTTTCATCGGCAGCAAGTTGGCCTCATGTCTGCTGGCAAGCCACTGGCTGTACTGATGCATGTCAGAGAGGCCAGGCCCGCGTGCCTTGGGGCTCAGAGCCGTGCACATGGTCTATCCACTTGTCGGACCTGTTTTTATTAGAAGAAAAAAAGATATTAATTATACTAAACACAATTTTGCAGTTTCTCTTTCCAGAACTGAAATGGGCAGTAACATTAACTACGATCGCAAGAAATCAGATGTCAAACAGATGTGGATCCAGCACAGGGATGTAACAGAAGACTGAAGTCCTGTTTTGTTAAAGGATGACACTGCAAGCAATTAAATTGTGTAGATAAACGACATCTTTGCTTGTACTCACCAAGCTACACGTGTGGCCAACACACAAGCAAATATTCTGCAAGGAATGATTCAAATCACATCAAACCAAATATGCTACACACAGCTCATGACTTAGGAGTGCCTTTACCCAATATCCATTCAGAGCAAACAGACAGCTCCAGAAATTTGGGGATCAGGCCCAAGAAAAACCTGTTAATAACCAACCTGTTAATAACCACACTATAACAGCAAACTTGCTGACAATTAGCAAACAGCCACCAAATGGAATTAGCCTGTTCTACATCTTTAAGAGGAATTAAAATAATTTAAAATAATTAAAGAATAAAGAAACATGAAAGTCCTCTATTTCCAAATACATAAAACACTATTTGGAATATTTCAAATTTTGCATTAAAATTTTCCAGCATCTTGTAACCATATTGTGGTTACCCAAGTTCCCTGTTAGCAAAAACACCTGCTTAGGCTCTTGCCTAACCCCTCTTGATGGATATAGTGTAGCATCTCCCTCCTTACCCCAAATCCTGAAGTTTTAGGTGCCCTTGAGATACTTGGTCTCAGATTTCACTTGGAATACATTTCTCACTGAAATCATACCTTTTTTTTTTTTTTCAGTTGGCAAGAGACAACAAGAAAAGATTGGTTCCCATGTATAAAAATACAGTTCTGAACCATTATTATATTTTACATTTTTCAAAATTGTAAAAAATGAAACAAATCAACAAACAAAAACCATCAAGTCTGTTGAGAGCAAACGAGTTTAAAACAGACCACAACATGCAAGCATAGTCCTGTTCTGAAAACAGACTTTGTAAAAATGTCAACTTGAATTTATGGTTTCCTGCTTGATGACATCCAATTCATACTGCTTATTTTATTCAAGCAAGAAAAAAAAATAAAAAAGGGTGTTAGATTTACAAGTTCAAACTGGAACATCATTCAAAACAGATTCCTTCCGACTCCAATGACACTAATAGTCAAGGAGTTATAAAAACACTATAGTTAAAGTTACTGTAAACTCCCCCAACTATGCAGTTTTGTTCTTCAGATTATCGATATATTTTAGACAGATAGAAACAAGATGGATTATTGACTTCTCACCTATCTTCAAAGAGTATATGGAAAAATCAGGTATAAATACCTCTGTCATAATTTTTTTCCTTCTTCCACTAAAAGAGAGCCTTAAAATAACTTTTAAAATGATTTCTGGAATTTATCAGCTTAATTAATACTTGGGAGCCAAGGTTGGAACTCATTTACTCCCCTGTGTTATTTCTAAAGTGATATTGGTAGAAAGTAGTCAGAAAATTTATCTCATTGCTAAACATTAATTTGTGTTATCATAGGCAAAGCAAAATAAAAGCAGAGCATTTTTTTTCCACATGGATTTTTAAATATATTAACTATGCAACTAAACGTTTAAGTAAAAATCCCTATTTCTTTTTATATGCACATTGGAAAAATATATCTGAAAAAGAGGCATCTTTGTTCTAAAAGAAACCACCAGACAGCTCGCTGCTGCTCTGCAATGAATTTCTTGGAGGTTCAAGCCAGCTTTGAGCAAGGACTCTGATGAGGTGACCCCAGAGGTCCCTTCCAGCCTAAACTGCTCTCTAATTCTACATCTTGCAGGATACACAGCACCACATCCCAAATGGGACCCTGAAACGCTCTGTTTTCTGAGGACCACATCACAGAGGCAGAAAATTTGGACAATAAGACTCAAATTCATCTCTGAAGTACAGGGCTGACTTCAAACTTACCTCACACTGACATACCCCTTGTCTTGTCCAAACTAAGCAGCTAGGTTGTAGAAAGTGTTCAGGAACTATTTGCAGTTGCAAGAAGACAGGTAAGAGAAAGAAGAGTTCTGATTTGGGGGGATGAGTCAGTGCTGGAGTTCAGTAGTAACTTTGGTAGTAAGAAGAGAGAGGAGTCAGACCTAAACACGATAGTCTGAGCTTAAGGTGGTTTTAAGAGAACATAGGCTTTCAGGTGGGGAAAGCTAGGAAAGATAAGGAGAGGTCGAAAGGATTTGGAGGTAACAGAACTGCTAGAAGCTGAGAAGGATTTGTCTCTGCTGCAACTAAGTCTGCTTGAAATGATAGTCTGAATTTCACCTGCAAAAGAGGTGAATCCTTTTCCCACTTCTCTGAAAACCTGCCCTCTGCTTCAGCCAAATACTGGACAGCAACAACCCTGCCTTTAAATATTTACTTAAATAAATCAGCATTCAAGGAACAGAGCACATCAGTCCCACTAGCTCCCCTTAGCAATTCTAGAAAGGATCTGGCAGGCCAGCTACCATAGTGCATCCAAGTTCTCAAACTCTTTATTACTCCTTATGCCAACACAGTCATAGTGAGCTCCTAAACTTGAGCTCCCCCAATACCTGAGTGATAAAGTAGCTAAACTGCATTAAAATGTTCATCTGCTTCATCAGTAAAGTTCTGCTCTTCCATATCTGACCCACTTAAACATCATCAAATACCAATCTGGCTCCTCAAAGGAGCTGAAGGGTGGAAGGGGAGCGATGAGGGCTGCAGTTGGATGCTCATCTGCTCTGAGATCCCTTTGAGGATGGGGGGAGCCCCAAAAGTCACATTCTTGATCCATCCCATGACCACTATCTCCTCACTATTCTGAACTCAATATATTTATGAGATGAAGTTTATTGACAATTTGACTACAAGGAACTCTATTAAGGAGACCAACTCACTTGCCACAGAGGTCGACAGCAGCATGCCACGATTCTACATGGATGAGGGAAGCAGCTTGGGCTCCAGCCACCACCACATCCCTGCTTTTTGGCCTGAAAATACTGGTTTTTTTTTTTTTTTTTTTCCCTAATCTCAGAGCTTTCTAACAGTAACATCAAATCATTATATATCAAAATATCTATACGTTCTAGCCAGCACAAATATGCCATGTTAGAGAATTGTCACACTTTCCTATAACCAACCTAAGCCAACATCAGATATGCACACACTTTTTAAAACTCACCTCTAACCACGTGTCTCCTCAAGCAGCCATCTCTCCCCTCGACAACCCTGAAAGCAGTCGAGGAGAGATCTTAAACTCCCTCTACGTTCTGTTACGGGCCGTATTTATGCAGCACAAGTCTCCTATTCCACCTCTCCCAGTGACAGGAAGCCATCTCAAATTCTTAGACTCATTGTCTAGCCGAAGAATCCGACGTGGGATAGTTTACAGGGCGCCCAGTGACACGTAACAGCCTCAGCAAACCAGCAGGTTGTGTTTCCCCTCCGCTCGCTTCCCCCAAACAGTGAGGGTTTTCTTCTGCTTTAGAGCAGCACATTCAGTTTTCTGCACACTGTAGCTCAGTGCCTGGCTTCTGCCAGCGGCGTAAGCTAAACCACCCGCTGATCCTGGCACTGATAGCAGGTGAAAGCCACGAGAATCAAGCAACCCAGCCTCTGTCATCCCTCTGGCTTTTCATGGGGCTACCTAATAGGACAAAAGGAGCCAGGAATGATACTCTCTCTACAGAAAATACAAGATGGTTTTGTCCAGAAATTCAAGTTGGCCGTGCAATCAGGCCCTCCCTCGCACTGAGTGACCCCTAGATTCAATTCCATTTCCTATTCCAGCCTCCTTCCTTATCTACAAAATGATGATAACAGCACTCTTCAACCCAGAGTGTTGCGAAAAGACTGAATTAACCACATATAGAAAAAACTTTATATATGCACAAGCAAATCGTTATGCATACACATATATATGGAAAATTCACACGCTCTGGCCTGCAAATTAACCGAGCAAAACAAAGTCCTCCAAGTTCACCACCGAATTGCAGTGTGTGTATATATATATCTCTACACACATACATCCTAGCTTATACTAAGCAGCTGCTGGCTGCAGTGCTCTGTGTAACATGAGCTTCAGGACTGCCCCACTCCTGTTCATCATCACATGGGCACTTAGGCTGCACTAAGCAAAAGGGGGCACTGAGCTGTTTTGTTCAGTCGCTCCAGGTGAGGGCTGAGGAAGCCCTGCTGAGTTGTCACCTCTTTTGGGGCTTGTTTGAAGAGTTAGCATGGGAATTACATATTTTTATTAAGGAGCAATTTGCTTGCTATTAGAAAAGAACAAGATGTTAAATATGAGTATGGAGAAGGGAGGCGGGCGGGAACGAAATACAGGACTCTGTTTAGCCCTATCAGTCAAACCATCCCTGAAATGAAAGATGATGTCCCTTCATACCACCTTGATGCAAGTTGTTCTGGCCCCAAGATGCATTCGGCAGCCCAAGCAGAGTGATGCAGAGATGAAGATTTTTGGGGCTGTCAGTTCAGGGCCTCCTCGCTCCTCAAAGCTGCTACAGAAGAGGACAAAGCTGCACCTAGGACTCGGATTCAGAAAGGATGTTCCTCAGAATCTTCAGACCTGACATATCCAGGCTTTGTGCTTGTGGACAGAGGTCTCCTGGCATGCAAGCTGCCAATTCGCAGAAGGAAACTAGACTAAGAGGTCCATGCCATGCAGGGAGCTGCACAACAGGGGAGGGAGAGACCTAGACAAGAGCAGCAAGGGCTTCCTCCCGAGCGAGCGGAGCTGGAGCACGAGACCGCGCGTTGGCTTGGACAGAGGGGTATGGGCTGGAGCTGCAGACAACCTCCCGCTGCCTCAGAGAGAAGGTAATGCTCTTGGAAAGCAGCCACGCTGCAGAGAGAGGAGACAGAGCATCAAAAGCCAGAACAGAGCTCACGAGGATCTGGCAGGAGTCTCTGCTGGATCTCCCCGCTAGTCCTAATCATCTCACGCAGATGGAAAAAGAACAAACTCGGTGCAACTCTCCTAGAGCCCGAGTGGGCTGCGTAAAGCAGTCCCGTCCCACAGCCACACACCAGGCGTGGAAGGACATTTATTGCTTCTTTTAATCAATTAAGTTGCATCCCAAGTGCAATAAGGCTGCCCACAGAGGAGGGCTTGTGCTTGTGACCACCACTTCCACAAGGGTTACGTGCCAGGTGGCCCCTGAGAGAGCCAAGCTTAGCCATGAAAGCCCATTTGGAGTTTTCCTACCTCGATGCTGACACATTTTGCAGCTTGGGAGAGCACGGGTCCATCGACTGCTCCTCGATTTGCTGGGGTTTCTCCACCCCCTCCACATACACGCGCAGACACACACGCTCAGACATGCAGAAAGGGGAGGGAAGCAAAGATATATGAACGTCTTCCTCTGAGAGCCACAGGGGTAACTAACAACTCCTGTAATTGATATTTTCAACGTCGGGAAACGGTTCCCAGAGGTAAGATCTGCTAGACAGTGGACTCATTTCCCCAAGCGAACCGGTAAAAAGCTCCCCTACTTGAAATACTTAACATGGACTAAAACAAACAGCAGAAAAATATAAAAGAAAAAAAATAGATTTGTTACTCACTGGCAGATGTGACCCAGACAGTCTTTACCACCTGCAATTTCCAGTTTACCCTAGGGCACTAATCACTGTTTTTCTCCTTTCACTTCTGTCACAAACAGAACCACTTTTGAAGCTCTGATTCTGCCACCACCTCCCCTGTCCCTTCAACAGCTTCCACAGCAGCTCGTCCTCATCTGCATCCTCTTACACAGCCGCAATCTTTGCTTTCTCACCCTCATAAACAGGAAGGTAAGAGGTAAGTAAGCTCACGGGTGCAGCTAGCACAGCTCTGCAAGGAAACACAGTTTTTCTAGAGGTTTTCCTATCCTTATGAGCTCTCCCGTGAGCCATTTAGCCCAAGGTTTCTGGAGCTCGCCCAGAGGAGCAGGGAGCAGCAGGGGGAGGGCACTGGAGGGAAAGCACCATCTGAAACTCATTAATCAATTGGAATTTTTAAGGGCTTACATCAAAACGCAATCTGCCCCGATAAAGTAAACTTTAATCACAAGAAGCCTTTGTCCTTTACAGCACCAAGGCGCTCCCTGCAAGGACACTCAGCACAGACCAAAGCCCAGGTGTTTTTCAGGACTATGTGTAGCAGAGGCGATCTCCTTGTCTCGAGAAGGCCACTAATATACATATGTATATATAAAGGCATCTCCACCAAATAGGAAAGCACACACACACATTCATAACCAGCATCACATCTTAACAGACACCTCTATGTGTCTCTTACTGCAAGGGCTTCACACAGGCAGCATCCCAGGCTAAGCTGCAGGCAGCAGCTTGGTGCTTCGGGGCTCTGAAATCCCATTTCCAAAGCTGGTGCTTCTGCAAGAGAGCTTAGCCGAGCGCTTGCGAGTAGGGCAGGTACTTGCAACACAAAGTCTGCCACTTGAAATACACCCATGTTGCATATATATCTGGATACACACACACATATACACACAGCCCAAGGCATATTGGAATGGCTAAAAGCAGCAACTAGGCGCTGGGGGAGGATAGTGCTGAGCCTTCCTCCTCTCACCTCCATCCTCAGCGCTCTCTTTTGCTGGGCTTCCAGCAAGGGTACCACAGCCCAAAGCTGCTCCAACAGCCTTTGGGGCCACATGAAAAGAATTTAGGAGCTGAGTTCCTATTAAGAAAACCAAAAAAGTCACAAAGACAAAAAGTGTTATTCTCGGCATGGCACCTACTCTGCACAGAAGCGGCCACGGGAGGTTTAAAGCAAGTGGAAGAAGAGGAGGGTCCTTCCTTCCACCTTTCCCACACCAGCCCATGCCAGGGGAGCCCCTCTCCTGCTGCAGAGCCCAGGCAAGCCCGGGGTAGCCGGAGGCAGAAAAAAATCAGGAAAAATAAACAAAATAAATACACAAATAAATGAGAAAATCCTCCTGGTCCCAGCACCCTGGCCGCCCCACGCGCACCCGCTGCACTCACTGGCCACCCGTGCGTGGCTCCGTGGGTCCCTCCGCGCGCCCGTGGGTCCCTCCTCGTGGCCGTGGGTGCCCGTGGGTCCCTCCGCGTGGCCGTGGGTGCCTCGGCAGCCGCCCCGCGCACTCCGGCAGCAGCCGCGCTGCCGCTCCTCATACTCCTGCCCGCGCCGGGAAACCTGCCCGCGCTCCCTCTCCCTCTTTTTTTTTTTTTTCCCTCTTTCCCCCCTCCTTTCCCCTCTCGCTCCCTTTCCCAGAAAGCAGCTCCTATATTTCAGCAGCGCCTGAACGGAAGTTAAGCGCTTACTTTTTCCCCCGCTTCTCTCTTTTTCCCCCCCTCTCTCCAGCTGAGGCCACTGACACCGATTTTACCCTTGCGCTGCTGACCCAGCACATCCCCATCTCCCTCCACACTTCTAATCACTCTTTAGCCTGGCTTTTGCAGGGCACCTTTTAGATTTTTAGTTTTTCATTTTCAGCAGCAACATCCTTCGTGTTCTGGGGCATCTTGCTGGGAAGGGTGAACAGATTTAATTGCATGTCGCTCTGATAATACAAACTCTCATTCTGTGCCACCTTATCATGTGTTTTTAAGCAAAAAAATGAATGAGCCCTTCTTGCGTTGCCTTTTTTTAAGGCTCGATGAGGAATAGGTAGAGGCATTTCCTGGCTCTATGTTTGCACTGTCTTTCACTGTTCTGTTAACAGAGGATCTTCCCAGCCTGCAGTTTATTCCCTTATTTCCCCTGCCACCAAGAAGCCCCTCTCGCGAATTCAATAGCAGGAAACAGATGTGGAGATTCCCGCTTCTCCCCACGCATGGACATGGGTTGGTGCCTCGTGATGCTCCCTAGAGGTATCATGTTATCACTTCCCCTGGGGGTGCTCCCAGCCCACGTCACACTTATTCTCCCCCCTGCCAAACACTCCATCTACTTCATTAAATGGTCCTGGGCCAAATACATCACATATATCTGCCCTTAAGCACTTGTCTCAACCTGCTTGCTGAAAGGCACAGCGAGATGACCCTTATTTTAATTCACTTTCCATTCATCCCTCCGCACTCCGATCTGCTGGGAAAACCCAATTTGCACAATGGACACGGGGCTATTTCTCCACAATCTTTCCGCAAACTAATCCCTCATCTCTGAGCAAGTGTCCAGCCCTGGCACACCAGCATAGAAACCTCCTTGCTTATTTATTGCCTTCAGATACGTTGATTACACTGGCTGGAAGGACTATTAACTGCTGCGTTGAATGCTCCTCAAATTAGAGCATTTCACCAGCCATCTGACACAGGTAAGTGCACGGAGCTCTATTGGGAACACATGAGGAACAAGGCAATAGTTAAGGAAACCCTCCAAAAACCAGTCTCTGACTTGGCTGGACACGACTGGACTTGACCCACAGGTAACTAAAGAGGAAATTCTGCAGTGCAAGATCCAAGATGATCCCGGAGAAACTTGTACACCCAAGTAAACCTTCCTCATTATATAAGTATCATGACACACCAAAACACTATCAATTAAATATAACAGATATAATGTATCAAAGACACTGCTGTTTTATATGACCATATAACTATTCACCTGACCACTAAATAGGACATGTCTTGCTAAGGTTAGAGAGCACCAGTGAGGGACAGCAAGTGGTCCCGAGGACCAGGAATGATGAATAAGGTGCTTACAGAGCACAGCAAGTCTCTTCTGGGTTCCTCCATTTTTGCCCTGAAACAATTAGAAAATGAAATTGCTCAACTCCAAACTAAGAAAGAAAGAGGGCAGAAATACATTTACTCCAGAGACACTTCACTTTTTTTCTTTGTATAGATGCCAAGGAAGTTGGAGTTCAAAAGACACGATGGTCAATACGAACGGCCACCCTGTGACTCAGGAGTGTGAGAAGGGGAGAACTCAGGATCCTGAGCAGCCACAGGGAAGGCAGCCCCCCATAATCCCTGTGCTCAAGTGAGCTAGTTTTATCCCAATATTGCAAGATTGGGGGGGAAAGATTCCATGGAACATACATGTACATCCTACTTCCATTTTTGAAGAACACGTAACTTGAATCCATAAAAAGGTAAAACTTCAAATGAAGTCAGTCACATGTGATTCTCCTTTTCCATGAATTCCATCATTTGGAATGGGAATTCAGTCTAGCACACAAATATTTCCCAGCTGATGGAGCTTTTCTCCTATCTGCAGTGGAATATCCATTCTAAAGGCCTATTAAGAAGCTCTGCAGACAACTACTAATTTATAAAGCAACGTGCTCTGTCCTTCCACCTCAAACTTTGGGTATTACAAAAGTCGTTTCTATCCATATAACTACACAAGACTAACTACAAATTTCACAAAACATTTTTTGCTGTTGATGTCTAATATGAAGCCATTCACTGCAGCCTAGAAAAGCTGGGCCACTGCAAGCCTAAATAAAGTCACTGGCAAAATAGTCTAAAGAATAAGAACGTTGAGGTCCACATACACCAGCATTTTGATCATTTAGTACCTAGCATGCTGCTCAATACAAAAATACCCATTTCTATCCCTTAGATTTCACAACTAAAGTCACAAATTTCACAGTTGGCAAGGACCAGCCATTAAAATAAGGTACTGACTAAGGACAAACAGAAGCACCAAGGCCTAACTAGCAACAGCACAAGGAAAGCTAGGAGAAAGAGAGGGATCCAGGAACAGCAACAGCTACTGCTGCAGTGACAGATGACTTAAAACACACAAACTAATTATTTTTGTAGGAATTAACGGGTTGATGCCATGCTTTGGGAGACAACTCAAAGTCACCAACAGTTCAGATGCAGATCCACAGATTCAACTTTTTTCCCAACAAGGAATGCCAGAAATCCAATACATTAAGGCAGCAGCAATTTTTTTTAAATGGGAAACATCTTAAAACGCTCATAGGCCCAGCCGCCTGCTCCCCTCCACTTAACCTTCCAACATCTTCCTTCTCCAAGCACATATTGAGGTTTCCCTTAAAATCATTAACACTCTTGGCACCATTTCGCTTCCCAGTAACTTATTTTCTTTGTTGGACTTTGTGTGAAGCCATTTTGTCAAGTTTCTGTTTACAGTAGCAACCAAGGGCCCAACTCTGCCCAGTCACTGGTGGAGAAATTGCCCTTAAAAATAAATATATATAAAAAACTACACACAGTTTATAAAACTTCCTATGAAATAAAGAACAAAAATTTGAGGCCAAATTTTCAGCAGTTATCCTAAATCCAGGAGAACTTGAAACAAGTACAGATACAGCTCTGTATCTAAAAAGGATGCCTAGCAGTCTGATTCCTCTAGAAGAAAATCCAAGTCCAATCCAGAAGCAAATATTCCGTACATATCCATGACCAGTGAGTGGATGATCTATTTGACAAAGACATGAGCCTACTTGAGACAAGCCTGGCCTGCAGAACACGTGTATGGCCACCTCACCACACTGCTTCCCTCTTCCCCTTGGGGCTCCTGCTCCCATGTGAAGCCCCACAAAGCAGCCAACTCCTCTGGCTGTCTCCCATGTTGACCTCTCCTTTTCTCACATTGTTCTACGCACCAAGTCCAAAGCAGTTCTGCCTCCTGTGTAGTGATGCAGACCCACAAAACAGGCAACTCGGCAATAAAACCTTCTCAGGAACAGTGGCCTTGAGGAGCTCCATTGCCTGGCCAACCATGAAGAGAAAATTGCGGAGAAAATGGGAGAAAATTGTGTGTTCACTTGTTTTCTACAAGTTCAGCTTTCTTTCCACACTACCCTCATGGTTCTTCCAGTCTATTTGTTGGTTTCTCTACATTTTCTCCCTCCAACCTTATGCATTCTCCATCAATATTCCCATTTGTCCTAAGGTGGTTGTTCTCCTTTATGAATTATGATTTCTGTTTTATTCTTTTGCATTTTTCCCCTCCAACTGCTTAGTTCAAACAGGCACATTGAATCCACTGGGAATGCTTTCGTTCCAGCATTCCTTTTCCTTCTTCTATTAGAGGGGCATCACTGAAGCATTCCTAATGATAAGAACATCATTCCCTGTGCTCCATGTTACACTGCCAAGTGAAACAGGGCGAATGCCAGTTCATATAACAAGTTATTCGTATCTTGGGGAAGGGGGTGCTAGGAGACCTGATTTCTTTTCCCAGCCCCACAACTTGTCTGTTGTACAAGTTTCATTGAGCCACTTGAACTCTCTATTTCAGGCTTCGCATCTGTGAAATAGGCATATGCAAAAAGCCTCCCCTTGAAATCTGACATGAAGCAGCAGCAAGATTTATGCCAAGATGTGCCTGATTTCTCAATTTGTAAATACTGCACCTATTTCCCTTCTCTGTCTTTTCTTCTTCTTTCTCCTGCAATCCATCTATGCAGTAGTATATTCTTACAGAAGGGAAGGTAGGAGGTCTGGGGACAATATGGGCTCTGATAGTCACCTGCTGTCCTAACAAAACCAGAAATCTGTGTGTGCTCTTGGGAAAGTTGCTGCATCTTCCAGATGTTTCAGCTTTCGAGGCTAGGAAAATGTCCACATTTACCTTAGGAGTTGAGGCCAGAGGCACTTTTTGGACAATCTGATGTCACAGACTGAAGATTCTGCAGAAACGCTCAATCTTACCTTGCTACATCCTTACCTCTTTGGCAAACACTCATCTTGTGTGAAGTTGCTGATTTCCAGAACCTGCTCTTTAAAGTCAACCATTCAGCAGCAACAGCTCTCTCATTGAACAGACGTTTCCTTGAGAAGGGCCTTCTCAGTTCACAGCCATCTGCAACACGGGAAGCGTATGCAAGACAGAAACCTTCCATTTAGGTTTTCAGAGGTCTTGTTCCAAGCATAAATATGCTCTTGCAGACCAGCAAATTTTTAATTCGGGGCGTATTACTTATCACAGACACTATTTCAACACCTACAGTCTGCAAATTGGCCTTTTCTAGCTGGCAAGGTGATTCCTCACTGTTGCTGTTAGCCATACAGTGTTAACCTAAGGAAGTTGAGCTTGGGAATGTTTGGGGTTTCTTGCTTTACTAGCAGGTTTCTTGTTAAAAGCAAAGCATCCTTGCTACGTGTGTATTCTCAGCACTCTTTCCCAGCCTAGTCTTTTGGTTTTCTTCTAGGAAGACCTGGACAAATTTGTTTATACTATAACCCTGCCTTGGGCAGGGTTTCCTAATGAGAGCTAGCTGAGGCTTTGCTGCTTCCCTAGTGCCTGTCCTAGGCCCAATTACAAACAACAGTGGGGCTGGTTACCCAGCTCACTTCATTAAGGACATATGTTGCTGAAACACACCGAGTGAATTGCAGAAAGATCAAATTTCAGGCCAGCCTTGAAACCAGATGCCCCAAACATGGGCATCTGGAGAAAGCCATAGACAGAAAGCCAGCATTTTACCTTGCAAACGTTATGGGCCTACTTGCAAACAAGACTCGTGTTCAAATTCCTAGAAATTAGAAAACATTGTGTAACATCTTTTAGTTCAGTGTGTTGCGTGCTCGCAACCTGCTGCAAGCCCAGATGAAGAGACCATAAAAAATATCAAATGAAGAAGGGGCAAACGGCGGGTGAAGGAGAATCTTGTACAAAATCCCATAGGCCTGGTAGGTCAAAAGTATTAGGAACAAGAGACATCGAAACTGAACATCCAAATCAGAAATCTGAATGAGAGCCTAAGGTGCACGGATGCTAGTAACTCCAGATGAAATTCATTACCAAACCCTGTACTCTGTTTCTGTGGCCTGGGGAAATCCGAGGCTTTGCTCAACAAAAGACAAGATGGGAAGGGCAGTAAAACCTGAGATATTTCAGATTTTGTACATGCAAGTTCTAGGGAGTACAGCCTCCATAAGGGCCACGGGATCTCTATACTAACTGTTGTGTGTGTGAAATTAAAATCCATAAAAAAGGTAAAGAAAAATGTAGTCATCTACTGCAGTGTGATCCACATCATCTGCTCTAATGCACACCCCAAGTCTTATAGGACATATTTGTAACTTGGTTAGGACAACTTCATTAACTTAATAAAAAATAAATTATAAAATAAGCTAGAGTAGATTATCTTATCTCATAGCCTGTCAGTAAACTGAGTTTGTAGACTGCTTGCTTTAAATATTGTAAAAGAAATTACACAAAATGTTACTGAAGCAACAAGCAAATACAAAGAAGGCCAGGCCACAGATTCCTGAAAAAAAATGCCTAAAATCTCTCCTGGAAGAGATACTGAAGAGAAAACATCTAACCGAGACTTGCAGTTCCGCAGAGTTCAGCAGGACTCTCCTCTGGGACTCCACACAACTCGTTGGATTCATTTAGGCAAAGCGGCATGTTCAGCAGACACCAGACACAGTCTGCACAGTGTGGAGCTGCAGGAAAAACGACTTTCAAACCAAACACACTGCGTATAACTTGAACACTACATGGTTAGTGTTAAGCTTAAGTCCATATGCTGAAATCATTACCAGGTGAAAGTTTTGCAAGAAAAAAAAATGCATAAAAAAGGACTTAGAAACCAGGAGGAACAAAACACTAATAGGAACAGTTATGTCTCCAATCAGAGAAGCAAACAAAATAAGTGAGGTAATCCAAGCAAAAGGAGAAACAAACATCAATGAATTTGCTCTTAGCCTGCTTGAGCAATCACTGCATCCTATGGGGCACTCTCAACATCTCCCACTCTTAATCTTTAATAAAAGGTGAACATTTCTATCCAAAGTAACACTTCATTTGATCCTAAATTACTTTATTGGGTTATGCCATTTGGTAGGAAATGTTAGAAAGACATTCACAGTAAAATTGCCTTTGGAGAACCAACAAATCAAGCAGAGAGATCCATAGCTAATTTGGAGATTAAAATGCTGCACAGAGGTTAATCCCATGGAAATGCTCGGTATGACTCTAGCCTAGCTTGTAGCATCTACATGCCAAGCCTGGAGTACTGAGGTATTAGGTACTCCCAGATTATTTAATACATTTTCTTACCAAAACCCAGGACCATGAGGAAAGCAGACTTTTCCTTTAGGCTTTTGAATTCTAGGAATTCAACCTCACGGATCCACAGGGATGAATTACAGATTTTTTTTTCTTTCTGGATTTTAGTTATGCAAATACCCTACATGCTGCAAATCTCATTTCTGTTCTCTCCCCCAGTCACTCCTCTTTTCAGCAGGAGTACTGGTCATTTCCTACCTTGTTCAAAAAGCTTGTGCCACATGCCAGGTACACAACACAAACCACAAACAAGTGGATCTCAACAGAAATTAGAGCAGTTTTACTCTATTTTGGATCCTATTGAGCAGCTCTATCCATTTCTATAATATTTACTTTCTAAAGATGCTATAAGGGTAGATATCAGAAGCCATTAAGCAGTCTTATATCTCCTGGACTATGTAAACAAACAAAAAATCCTTTAAGTTGGTCTTAATTAGAGAAATCAAGACCCTCCTATGTCCCACATTAGCATTTGCTTACTTTGGCCATTTCTGTGAAGGCTGACATACCAGGACAGAGGAAAGTAAAATCCTTTAATCATTAATGAGACTAACATATAAGCCCCCAACCCAAAATATTCACTGAAGTAATGATTTCTACCATCCCAGTCGCCCACATTTGCTTCACAGGGAAAAGGATGTTAATATGGAAAATTGAATTCCTTTGTAAATATGAACCAATGAGCTTCTTAGCACAGACTGAAAAAAATTTATGTATATATTCTGTGGTTTCCATTTCCTCGGCTTTATTGTTTTTATGTAAATTCTCCCAGGACATTTCAGGTTATATGTCTGGAAAGCCCAGCTATCCAGCAGAGGAAAGGTTGAGAGAATAATGAGAAATGTGCTGGAAGAATTCACATAAAAGCTTTGGAGACATGAAAATGGAAACAACAGATATTTAAAAACTTATTGCTCGAAAAAAGAAAAGTCTACCCAGGCTGCATGTGTGTGTTAATGTGTCTATCTGTATATACACAGACACATGTACTATTTCTAAGGATACTGGACAGAGCTATGAAGGAGAGATACAAGTGAATCCAAATATTTAAGATGTTCTCAGGGTACTGGACAAGTAAGGAAAAATCAAGATGACTTAAATTATTAGTACCCAGACATGCATATAAATAGCTTGGCAAATAGTTGTCTCACATTGAATTTTACACAGATTTTTTTTTTAATGCATGTAAAAAATATAACCCATCTGACAGGATTCCAACATGAAAGGGTGTTTAAAACATCTCCCTGTACTCTTGTGAATGACAGCAAGTTCACTGTCATGGAAAGACACATAACCTGAATAGGAATAAGTTTTTGCTGCTATTCTTCAAGGCCTGCCTTTTGCTTCAAAGACTTTTAAAAATGACTCCCTTTTAAGTAGTAAACCTGTGATGCTTGATTTGGTTCAGCCCTAGGACTCTTGTCTTTACACAACAAAGCATTATTAACCAAAATTTCAGAGTATTCCCTTCTTTCATAACTTTCAGTATTCTCTTACTTTCAGAGTATTCTGATAATATACTCCATGAAGCAGATAGCTTTCAAATGCTTATTTAAAGAATAATGCAGTTCTGAATAGCACTCAAAGATGCATTTTTGCATCTGATCCAGCAATAAACATATCTAAAACACCCGAGGATTTTCTTGGCTTCAAGGAAAAGAAAACTGGGCAAACATGCAAGGAAATAACCCACTCTGTGCATGCAATGACCTATCAAACCACTATCCCGGATGCAGAGAGCACTGCAAAAATCAGGCAAAACACATCACCTGAAACAACATGAAGGCAGATGTAGTTACTGACTTAACTGCACTTGGTTAGGAGTTACAGAGCACCATTTAATGGGGCTCACCGGGGGAAAAGAGGCTTCAAGTCTGGAGCTTCATCCCCTTTAATTACCTGTTCGCACTCAGAAAAAGGTGGCATAAATCGCCACTCAGGTTTACCTAGCTTTATTTCCAGAGAACTTAAGAGCTAAACTTTAGCTCACTAACTTTGCTAATACAGTTCTGACTCCCATTTGAGCCAAACGTCTCATCTCCAAAGCAAGACCACTTTGCAGTTTTTGAGTAAACAGAGTGCATTTCCCTGTTATTTTTAGGGGAAGCAGGATAGCCATGTTACAGCAAGTACAACTTCTGAGAAGAAGGTAAATGTAAAAATGGATTCCAGACCTCTGGCAAGTCTGAACCATTTAGCTTCAAAACCGATCCTCCTGCCAGGGCGAATTTAACTGGCTCCATAACTGGAGTGAAGAAACTCACTCGTTTCATAAAACTTCATATGAATCTTTCACTTGAGTCCTCAGCTTAGATAAAGCAGTACAATAATTCAAGCAAAATATGGGGCCTGTGAAACCATTCTGCAATACTTCACTGAGAAGCCAGTCTGCTTTCAGGGAGCTGCGGAAATGACTTCCCCAAATCTTTTTTGACTTGCTCAACAGCTTTCTTTGCCATGGATCCTATCAATCAAAACCCGGGATGGAGAAACATTTAATGTAGCCTAACACAACTGTAGATGACTACCTTCCAGTAATCTTTCCTTGCTTTAAAACTCCTTTTGGACATGAAAATAAAGCTAGAATCAAGACACGGAGCACATTCTAAAGACAGCCACACTTACAATATAGGAGCATAAAAGTGAGGGCTGAAAGGGAATTTCTTCAGTGGGCAGTATGGAGAGAGAGCTGCTATTGAAGAAAGCTGCTGTAAAGCAATCCTGTATTACATAAATCACAACTACCTTGGTGTTACCTTGGATCTTTCATATGTTCCTTGAATTTATCTTAAAGTTGCTTTGAAGACAGCTCTGCTATTTCTTCAGGGTAGGCTCTACTTTTCCTTATAAGCATCAGCTGTGCCCCATCGTGACCAGAGACTCCACATGCAGCTGCAATGCCTGGAAAAGTATGAAGGTCTTGTTTTAAGAGCTGTTTTATCTCTGACAGGCCAAACCTTAGCTCCTCCATTAAAAATAAATAAGTAAATAGCAAATATTTAAACTTATCATCCTCATTTGAGACCCAAACAAGTGTTGAAATATCAGGGTTTTTCCTAACAGAAATTCCACTTTTCAGTCACCTCTACATACATCTCCCTTCAAATGCAAGAGTAGTCCAGATATTCCACTACTTAGTGTCTTTCCAGCCCAGTTAGATTTCTACTGCCTTTTTTTTTCCTATTAAAAAAGTTCCTTGGTGCTACAAATGGGATTATTTCGTTGGTTTCAGGTGAGACAGACACATTGATAGGACCCAAGCCTACAAAGACAAAAGAAAAGCAGCCTAAAGAATTGCTTGTGAGTTTCCTAACACCAAGGGAAAACCCTCTTTTCCTTCTGGAATGTATACACATGCAAAAACACCCTGCACTGGTACTGACTAGGGGGCCTGAAATTCACTATAACTTTCTTTTTCTACTAAGTGCAGTACTTGACTCTAGCAGTACAAATTAACATATCAAATGTTATATTATTTAGTTACATTCCTCCTACTTTATGTACCCACTCCTGCTCTATTACATAAAACTTCTTACACAGTATATCACATTTATTTCTTACTGCATTGAAGAGAAAAGCCTACATGCTTCAACTTAGTGTTAATGCATGTCAACTTACAATATACTCTGAAATCTAAACATAGTTACAGGTGATAAGCAGATATTTGCAATAACATAAACAATTATTTTATAGTTAATAATGCAACAGCTTATAGATATCTATGGGCTGTATATTCATTGGCCAGGAAAGAGACCAAACAGGAATATGTCTTAAGATTTCTCATTTTCTTGTCTTTGCTTCATTGTTATAGAAGAATGATGAGAATGAAAAAAGGTTCACCTAAACCCACCAAAGGATATTAGAGCGAGAACCTAAAATCCCTACCCAATTCTGATCACACTTTAGATGAGTGATGATAGAACTACAGATGTTCAATAGCTGTATAGACTTATTCAGACCATTGTTAATGAAGAATAAGAGCAACAAAAAAAACTTTGAGAAACTTTTTCTTGTTTTGGATTTCAAACAGGACATAGTTTAAAAACCAAAAACACAAAAACCTCCTTTACAGGTGAAACAAGATGATCCATCATCAAGAGCTTATATGCACCCACCCCATGACCCACAGGTGCAAGCAGTTCAGCTGCCCACCCCAGGAGCAGCCGCTTGCAGGGAAGCCAAGGGGAGCCTTCGTGCCAACCAGCTCCAGGTGATCCTCGTGCCAATGAGCTCCAGGTGACCCTCGTCAGCCTGTGGCAGGACACGGCCAAAAGCCGTTGGGGCAGCAGATCCTTTCTTTCCTAGTCAAGGTGTGCAGAGGTACTAGGAAGGTGCTGGTAGGGGGCTTCAAAGTCTTCCCCACTGGCTTGTGGGGACATGTTTTCCTTTGCTGTTCCTCATGGAAATACATTTTTCTGTGGTCTCCTTTCTGGGGATATATTTTTCTCTGCTTGCTGAAGATGAGGGATGAGCCTCGTACCCCATTTTCTGCCTCTGTGGGAGCTGCTGAAGAGCTGTTTTTTTATCAGGTAAGATACAGTTTTAAGATGTACCTTTAAGTAACTTTAAGGTAACAACTCTTATATGTAATATAAAGAGTTAAAGAAGGATGTAAAGTGAAAGAAAGTCCGGAGATAGCTGCCCTAGCTTATCTGGCTTGCCATGGGGCACCCCCTCCTACAGCTGTGAATCCATCTCTAGGGTGTGGCTGGGTATTAGTTCTAGAAGATGCTTTTGGGCAACTTTTTATTTTCAATTTAATCTCTTTGAGGGAGCAGTTCGGTGTCACACAGTTCTCAGGGGTGTCGGTTTTATGTCTCTTTATTATACGCCACGGCCTTGCACCCCTCGCCCCCCCCCGCCCTGGACTCTCCCAACCGCCTCAGGCGCGAGCCCGCGAAGCCGCCCGCCTGCGGCTGACTGACACCGCTGAGGGCCAATCGGATCCAGGCTAGCTCATCCCGCTACGGCGCTGATTGGCCAGCAGCGCGGGCGGGGCGGGCCGCGGTTCAAACGGCCGGCGCGAAGCGGCCGTTGGGGCGGGCGGCGGCGCCGCCATGGAGGCGCTGCTGGCGCAGGTGGCGCAGCTGCCGGCGCTCCTCGCCGTGTGCCGCTCGCCGCTGGTGCGCGCCTGGGACGCGGCCACGCTGGGCCGAGCCCTGGAGTGGGCTGCCTTCTTCCAGCACCTGCACGGCCGCTTCCGCGACCGGCCGCGACTCCGGGCCGCGCTGGGCCGGCGCCTGCGGCAGGGCCGCGGTCCTGCGCTCGCCTTCCGCCACCTGGGCCGCTGCCCGGCGCTGTTGGCGCTGGCGCTGCTGGAGAACCGCTCTCTGCCGCCCGCCGCCTGCCGCCGCCTCCTGCAGAGCGTGCTGAGCCCCGGCGCCGCCGCCGAGCCGCCCGGGCTGGCGCTGCTCGCCCGGCGCAAGGCGGCCGCCCGCCTGCTGCCGCCCGCCGCGCCGCAGCCGCGCGTGCAGGCCGAGGCGCAGGCGCTGCTGGCGCGGCTGCGGGAGGAGCGGCAGGACGAGGAGGCGGCCGCGGAGCTGGTGCCCTGGCTGGCCGCACTCCTCGAGCAGCTCCCGCAGCCCCGCGCCCTGCAGGTGGTGGCGGCGGCGCTGTTGGCCGGCGAGGAGGCCTGGGGCGACGAGGAAGGGCCGAGGGGCGGAGGGGAAGGCGGGCAGGCGGCCGCCCCGCTCCTTGCCTGGCTGCTGCAGAGCCCCAAGTGCCTCTCCGCCTTGTGTCGCCTGCTCCCAGGCTCTCTGCTTGCCGCCCTGGCCGGTCGCTATTCCCAGTTGAGCAGCTGTTACTTGGACCTGCTTGTTGCCTGGGGAAGCCGCTTGCACTATGACCCCTTGCAGGGCCGGTGGGCAAGTAGCTGCTTGGAGCAGGCAGAGTTGTCCTGGGAGGAGCTGAGGGAGCGTTTTGACTGTCTTTGCCGGGCACCGGCACCGCTTGGGGAACAAACCCGCGCTGCCCTGGAGCTCCTGAAGGCGCAGGATGGAGACTTTGATGTCCCTGGCCTCAGTGTGTGGACTGACCTATTGGCAGGGGTAGAGAAATCCGTGAGGAAAGAAGTAGTGAACCCAAGAGCAGACTTAAAACTTTTGAAAGCCAAGAAGCCAGCTTAGCCCCTCCATGCTTAGGATGAAAGGCAAGGACGAGATCTGCACTTCACTGCGAACTGAAGACTTGAGGCTGACGAGACTAAACATGCTATTGCTATCTGCATATCATGTCTGTTAAGGAGGCCAAGTGTTATATTTTACTGTATATGTACTGTGTATGTAACTGTATAATGAAATGAAGAAAGCACCCTTGGTTTCAAAAGCAGAAAACACTGTTTTCATCTTATGATGGGAGAGTATTGCAGTTGCTGTGCTGTGCAGTGTCCTGTCTTTCTCACTATTGTGTGAAAACCAAATGCTAAGAGAGGAAGATGGACCCTTCAGACTAAAAAAACATAAGTTGATGATTACTTTAGTAATCCTGCCCTTGCTGGGTCATCTGTGTTGGTGGGTGTTCTGCTTCTGCATATCTTATGTATGAGTTTAAGTAAAAGTGAAAGAAAACTGAGTCTACTGAAGAGCTTTGAGATGGGAAGGCCATATTAGTTACCATATTGTATGCTTATATGTGAGCATGGCCTAGGAAAAAAAGTAGAAACAATCTGCACTGTTCATTTTTCTTCCCTTGGTGTGCTTTTATGGGACTGGGGGGAAAAAGTGATGAGACAACAGACTCCAGGAGATGCAAGATTGCTTTTTGTTCTCTCCTTTTTTCATCAGCTCTTGCCCACAGCTTGATCAAGGAACTTTATATCTCATCACTGTCCTTGAAAATGAGTGTTATGATAAAGAAGAACAAGTTCAAGGATATTCG
>JAVCKT010000538.1:0-16107 GCA_032273925.1 Rhynchotus rufescens | reverse complement strand
GTGCCCCGTGCTCTGGGTGTCCCTGCTGGAGCAGGGGGGTTGGACTGGATGATCTCTGGAGGTCCCTTCCAACCTCAACCATCCTATGATCTTTTGTAGTTCAGATATATGCATTTCCCCCAAGAGCTATATGAGAGAGCGCTGTGTGTTTGGGATACAGGGAGCTCCAAAGGTATAAGAAGCAGCAGAAAAATGTAATAGGTATTCATGGGCATGCGAAATGTGATCTTGTCTTCCAAGCCTCATTATTTTAGTTCACTGAGGAGATATGTTAAGTGCATCAAAATGAAATTAAGAAGCACTTTGAAAGTTTTTGTAAATCTGAATGTAAGCACTGCATTATATAAGGGCATCTCGGCCTTTGCTGGCAGCTGAAGTAGCACTTTGAAGGATAGGCAGCTCTGCAGAGGATTTGCTGGCATTCAAAAACAAGTGGGGTTTTGCAGGTAATCGCATAGATGACTGTAAATGATTAGGTATTATGAGGCAATTATTTCTAATGTGCATCCATGGAAATATTTTATAGGAGGGTATTGATTTTAGCTGGGTGTGGAGAGAGCATCCGTGTGTCTGGGAAGGCGTGGGAGGGACACCCGGACTGTGGGAGAAGCTCTCAGGGCAACCGCGGGTGGCAGCGCCTCCCCCCTCGCCCCCAAACCGGGCCGAGGGCAGGGAAGAGACCTGAACTGCCTGGGACTTGGGCTTGCAGCGAGTGCTGCAGGGCTGGCTGCAGCAAATGAGAAATGGTGCCTGAGGCACATTCCTGTTGTGCTAAACCGTTAAGCTTCATTTTACTTTGTCAAATGTTTGCTTGACATTTACAGGTATCCGTTATAGAAGCTGGTTGCAGAAACAAATCGGGTGAATTTTGCAATGACGTTGGTACTAAGCCTGCCTTGGAAGGACAAACCTGGGCAGCTCAGAAAACTGGATTTACTTCTGTCTTCTAAAAGGAGCTTTTCTGGAATCCAGAACTTATCCTCAAGACTGTTTTGTGCTGCTCCTTGCTGTGGCCTCCTGAGCTCCTGCAGAATGAACAGCGGGTGAGACGGCAGCCAGGTTGCCGAGCAGTAAACACTGCCCTTCCCTTGAAACGTCCGTGTTAAAGAAGAACCTTCTTGGTTAAGTTATAGCAGATATAGGTGCATACAGGTATATAGTATGAGGTGTAGTTGTACATGTGTATAATGTACATACACATATGTGCAAAACATGTCATACTTGGCTGCTTATTTCTTACAAGAGTGATGTCCATCCCTACCTGTTAAAACAGGCTCGGTGACCAGAGAGAAGTGCTCTCCCCGTGAAGGCAGCTCACAGGCTGCAACGAGGTACAGCTCCCTGCTCATCACCTCCTCAGTGCTTACTTAGCAAGTACAGCTCCCTGCTCATCACCTCGTCAGTGCCTAGCACTGGCCTTTCTGACCAGCCACAGAGCCCTTCATTAGGGCCCCCAGTCTCTATCTCCCTGTTCCTCCGTGGGGGGAGCAGCAGGGGCCCCTTGGGTGCCTGGCCGGCAGCTTCAGGACAAAGTGGTCACTTGTCCTAAAAAGATAATTTTGCTTCACGTAGATAAACACTCATCTTGGTGTTGTAGGAGGACAGAAAAGATCTGAAAAGTTTGTTCTGACCTCACAGAATAGAGCTTTGTGGTTTTGCCTTTTTTTTTTTTTTTTTTTTTTCATTTTGTGGATTGCATTCAAAGCCAGAACACTCGCCATCCTTTCTGTTGAAAGAGGCTGCAAAGATGAAGGAAGAAAACAGATGACAAGGGGCCAGTGACATTTTCCAATGGGGAGAAGTCCATTGGGACCCAACTTTCCGAAATATTTCTTTTTAGTTGCTACTTTTTGATCCATTCAGGGAAAGTAAAATGTATAAATATATAAAAATAGCTATACTTGAGGATATATACTGGTATCCCTGCCCCAGGCACTTCTAGCCCTAGCACATGGGGTTTATTCTTGGCCAGGGAGAATAGGTTTAGTTTTAACTTCCGATTAAAATATTTGCAGCATATCAGCAGGGAAATGCAGGATGGCAGGAGAGGGATAACCTGGGCAGGGTGAGGCAGGGGGAAGGTTACAAAATCTGTACTGTCTTTATCTAAATAACACTGTATAATGAGGTATAAGGAAAAGCAAGGCCTGGATCAGTTAAAACAAGCTGCTGGAAGTAAATCCCAGGTGCAAGCCCCAGTGCCCAGGACGGCTGGGTCGTGGCAGGTTAAGTGCAAGGGGAGGGTGCGTTGCTTTGTTCACCGAGGGTGTTGTCCAGCTTTACTGGGGCTGCCTGGTTCTGAGGGAGAGGTGATGTCCAAGCACTGAGCACTTCTCCTTCAGCCTCATGATGTTTGTTCAGACTTTCAGTCCCTTTGGGAGTGTCCACTGCAACTCTCAGTTGTTCTCAGTCTTTCCTGAGCAGGAGAGGACGAGTCTCCTTTTTCGTTTTTAATACCATTTTCCATCTTTTTATGCTCTCCACAAGAGTATTTTGTGGTTTTGGCTCCTAAGTGTAGGCAGAATGGCAAAGTTTGCATCAGCTCAGCCTTTTAGCTTTATCAGCATAGCCTTTTTATCATCTAATGTATGACTAGATGAACTTTTAATACTTTTCAAGCCATTAGTTCAGGGTGTTGGTATGTGTTACAGCACAGATACTGGCTGTGTTACAGCACAGATACGTTCAGAAACTTAATAATGATCCATTTTCAAAATTGCAGCCTAATTTAGCTCCGCTAGATGTGACGCTAGGTATCAGTCATTAAAAAGCTGTAAAAAGAGACTGAATGTAAAAGTATTAAAAACATTTGTAGGTTGAGCTTAAATCGAGGCATTCATGTTAAGACTGATTGTGTTGCATATTTGGGAGGAGAAGAAAAATGATTGGGACAGATTTCAAGAGAGCAGGTGATGGAAGAGACGTCCCGTGCAGAGCCCTGCAGCGTGATCGTCCTAGTCACACTGCAGCAGCACCATGATTACAGTTGCCTGCCAAGTTTGTTCCTAAATGTGAGGAAAATGATCAATTTTAAGAACACTGGGATGTGGTTTAGGGACCTCCTGTTTATAAAAGCATTGGAATTTCTGATTAGTGCCTTTTACATTGGCCACGTGGCCCTCCTGCTACGGTCTGTGCAGGCTCTCTCTTAAGAACCAAGGCACTCCAGGCTTGGGCACCGAGGCAGTGGTTAGCAGTGCGCTGACTACCTGCTGGATGCCTCTGCTGGCACAAACTTTGTGTTTAGATAAAATACTAATATCTTTGAAGAAACAAAAAATCCCTCCTCTGGATCTGAAGGTGCTGATGATTAAGGACTTCGTCATGCTTGGAGTAATTGCTTTAATTAGCTATTAAACAGGTTTCAGGGTCAATGTGAGAACAGGTTTCTTTCTTTCCTTTGATTTAGTGGGAGCAGTTAATGATTTTGTTTTTATTATCTTTTCTCTCTTCTTTAGAATTATTTACTTAGAGCATGGAAGGCAACAGATATTTGCTATTATAAAATCAATTTCATGCCTGACTAGGCTATCTCTTCCACCTCTGTCATTACTCTTGGTGCTTGGGGTGTTATCTTGGGCTCATTTGTGTTTACACAACGAGATGGCAATGGGCCTTTCCAATAATTATTTGGGGATTTGGGGCCCTCCAGCAACCAACAACAAATGTTCAGAATAGCAGATTTTGAGTACTCTTGTACATGGTTGTCAACACTCCTTGCTTCTGGAAAAATATGACTACTTAATTTTGGACACCATTAAACATATGAAACACATAAATACTAGAAAATTTCCACTCTGCTGACCTCAGTAAGAAACTGGTATTGTAATCAGACATGTTCTGGTAGGTAAGTTTGTGCAAAGTAAAATTCCACAGACTCACAGAACGGTTGAGGTGGGAAGGGACCTCTAGAGATCATCTAGTCCAACCCATTTGCATCTAAGCTGTTGTGCTCAGTATTTACCACCTACCATAGACCTCTGATCCCTGCCTGCTCTGAGTTTCTTCTCTCATTCTGAGCTAACAAATCTTGTAAGAATTTAACAGGTTATGTAATACTGCGTGAATTAAGAAATCACTCACTTCCAAAGTAAGGGAAAAGTTAGTTGCTAAGCAATGCTGTTCCTTCATCTTTTATTATTATTTTTGCCTCGCATCTGTAATCTCATTAAAAGATGGTGATAAACAAAAAAACCCTAGTCAGTGCAGAGGCCAAGACCACGTGCGCAGCTCCTGTGCCGAGAAACTGGCCTACCCGTTGCTGCTGCTGGAGCTGCTGGGCTGGCTGCCCACCATAAGTGACTCCAGCCCCATGTTAAAACCCTGAGGTAGATGCTGCTTTCGAGTAGGTCAGGTCGCCTGGCTTAACATAAATAGAAAAATAGTTCTTTTTTTTTCCCCATCAAGTCCCGCTCCATGTTTTGGGATCTGGCAATCTTTTTCTGTTTCACTAGTGGTGCCAAGAACTGTCCCTATGTCTCAAGGGCAAGCTGCCTCTTACATGCGATTTTTTAAAAAAATTATTTATTTACTAGGATGGTGAGAGACACATTTACTAGGAGTTGGTGTGAGCACAATTGCTCTCGACTCTGTTTTCTAACTCGAGTTGGAGATTGTTTCCAGTGAAGGAGGTATCAAAATGAACTGTTTTTCACAGGGGTGAAAGAATGCATCTTTTTTACTCTTTTATATTCTTCTCTGTTGTTAAGACCCCTGCGTTCTCTTTTTTTCCCTCCTGTCCTCTCAAATGCTCAACATTGCTGGTGATTTCCTTCATATTGACAAACAACAATAAAAAAACACCCCACACTTCTGCAATCGGAGCACCCACGGGTTCCCCTGCAGCTGTAGTGGGCACCGGGCCTAGAGCGTATTTAAATGAGGCTGGGTTACTCCAGCTCCCACTTTTAGCACTGGTTTTCCCTGAGGTGCCTGAACTTGCCTGTGGTGGGTTACATGTCCGTGCAGAGCGTGCCACGCCAGCGTGCTTGAAACTCCTCGTCTGTCCTTGCATTCAAAACAAAGCTTTGAAACAAAATGAAGCCTAGAAACTTCAGTCTTCTTCCTCAGATCCAGTTTTAATTTTCTCTGAGATCTCGAATTTCTTGTGCTTTTCAGTATTTTCACAGGAACTAAGATACTGAGTCTACATCAGTGGATTGTTTTCTAATTTAAAGCTGTTCATTTGCTGTGCGCTCTGCAGATCATCAAAGCTGTTAGAAGGGAGCTGAGGAGAGTGACTGGCACCCTGAGATGCTGCAAGCAAGTTGCACTAAGCAAGTGTTAGTTTGAGCCTTACAGTGAGTGTTTCTGAACATGGAAAATTGCAGAAATTAAGAGGGAATCTGTGATTTGTCTGATGGGTTGTGGCAAGTGAAAGATCAGCGCTCTTTGCACACTTTGTTTCTCACCAATGGCTAATCTTGAGCCAAGTCCTAAGTTACTCTGCTATAAATGAAAGTAGATCAGCACACATTTTGATCTTTACCCTGCTGGGAGAGTTTTTCATTTTGACAGTGAAAATCTAGGAGAAATCTAAGAGAAAGACAATTGCATTTGCCTTCTGTCTGCACAGGGGTTTTGGCCAGGATTTTAGTGCCTGCTTTGGACAACATTTCCCTGGTTTCTCACTGTCCTGCTGGGTAAAGCCTCTCCAAAAGCCCTGTAGATGCTGGTGCTCATTAGCTGGCCATACAGCTGCTGCCAGGCAGTGGCCCTGTAGGAGAGGGTGTCCTTTGACGGCCCCACACACGCTGCCAAGAGCTGCCACAGGTGCAACGTGCTGTTGTCAGTAACTAATTCCAGGAGGAAGTTCAGAGGTGCATGCAGTGGTTTTAGTCTTCTTCTGGTTTGTTCGTTTGCTCTTCTCCTTGCTTGTAAGGGGAGACTGGTTCTGTGTCCTGATATATGTGTACGTGTGTATTTTTTGTATGCATGTGTATATTTAAGCATATGTGCATGGTAGTGCCATGTCTTTTTACACTCGTAAAGAAATCTAAAGTCTCTTTACACTCTTATTTCTGCAACCACTTGGGCCTGGCGAGTACTTTTAATTAAACTTGTATGGTTGTGCATTGAATTCCGAGTGCAAATGATATATTCAAAATGTTCCCTCCAAAACACCCCTGATCACGTAGCCTCCCCATTCTGTCACTGCACTTGCACTTCTTAGGCATATGCCACAGAAAGAAATCCTGATTTCCACCCATTAAAATGAGTTTCAGTAGTGAGAAGTAATTAAGTTTTGCTCGTTTTATACAATGATTAGTATTTTGACAGTGAAATGGCAATAGATATCCTAGTCTATTGATTTTTTTAACACAATGATTTGAATTATAAGATGTAATTTCAGCCTTGCTGAGTAATAGCAGCCAACTTCTGTATTGCCCCGCCAGTCAGCTGTTCCGGAGTACCACCAAAATAGCAGGGCAGCTCCACAGGCAGCTCTTGCTTATCTGGGACAAATCTGGGATTCGATAGAAGGAATAAGAAGAAAATAATTTGCTTATGTAAGATGCCATGGAAAGATGAACTTCGGCTCTCGGTTTGTGCAGTTCTTGGTGGGTGCCTGAGAACAGCCCAGGCGGGTTCTGCAGAGCAGGGGAGCTGCCCCTGTGCTCTTGGGGCTGCTGTGTGGGCCAGGGCCACGTCCTGAGCCCTCAGCACCAGGGGACAACCCTGTTGCCCAGCCCTGCATGGCCCTCCCACCACTGGTCCCGGCTCTCACCTTTGGTTTTCTCCTCTCTTGGAGGCAATTTCCAGGTGCCAGTAGTAGGCTGGAGGAGCGGTGGCTACATCGATGCTGCTTTCAGGGCAATGGGTGCAGGGTTGATCTTCTCAATCCAACTTGTCGGGGTTTTGCCCCAGCTGAGTGACCTTAGGCACAAGGGTGTCCGAGGAGAGGCGACCTGGGTGTTTTCCTGCCAGGACATTCCTGTAGGCTTGTGCTAGGGAAAAAGGCTTAGTGCTAAAGTCTTCCAAAACAGCAGATACAGGTCAGCTTAAGGGCTAAAACTGATTGTTGCTCAGTAGCATGGCTGCCTTACACTGCAAAACATCTTGACAAAGGTGGACAGGAAGAGTGGATGGAATTTGAGACACCTGAACTGGATGGTAAGTTGACAGCAAATCAGTTGTATTTGTTCACTGACCTATAAAATTAAAAAGATTCCCTTCGTATCATCCTTTTCTCTTTGGCACATGAATACTGGCAGATGAGGATTTTGTTTGTCTATTATTTGTTTGTTACCCCTTTTTGACTAATTTTTCTGTTCACTGAAATGAGGAGGAAAACATCTTTTGACCTTATTGTGTCCAAGGTTGCATTGTTAATTTTTTTTTAAGCAGTATATTTAATAGTAAAAGAAGCACCCACATTATAATTGCAAAAGCTGATCATTCTGTAAGGGCTTTTGGAATTTTTAAGTGCCTTAAAGATGTATCTAGATGTATGCAAGCTTCCCCGTGGTGTGATTTTTAAAATCTTTGTCAGTGGGCAGATTTTATCATAACAAATTATTAATACATAATGCGCTGCCAAATTGCATTATCTCTTACTGGCAAAATTCAGAAATTAGAATGCACTTAGATGGTTTTAGTGCTTATTTGAACTGTTTTCAATTATGTCTGGTAAGTATCTCTTTATGTTACATCTGCTGCAGTGTAGCTATCTATTCCTGCCTTTTTCTCATGCACAAAGTCAAGAACTTATCAGTATATTTGACATATGTAGCAGTTTGGACATAGAAACATACATCTTGTGTGTAGTTCAATGCTGCTGAGGAGCTAAGAAGTTGGCAGTGTTTCTGTAAAAGCTTCCAAAGAGCATTGCTGGCCTGCACTGTTAGATGGAGGTGAGACCTGAGCACGTACTAAATGGTAAGATCATGTGTTCCTAGAAGAGTAACAGAATCACAGGATGGTTGAGGTTGGAAGGGACCTCTAGAGATCACCAAGTTCAACCCCAACCTTTCCCACTAGAACCTCTCTGTTTGTTAGTATCAGGTACAGTAGCCCCCCTGCCCTTGTTGGCTCATCAACCTCCTGCATCAAGACGTTGTCTGCAGTGGTCTGCAGGAACCCCCTGGACTGCCTGTTCCTGGCTGTGTGGTTATCCCAGCAGAGAGCAGCGTGCTTGAAGTCAGCAAAGAAGTCACCTGAGTCAGGTCAGCAAAGCTGATGGTGGACAGAACTGTTTGACACTTCACTCCTTCTGTATCCTTTAGCTAGTCTCATGTTAACAAAATTATTTCGCATCGTAATGCAGAATTTTACTTGTGAGATTTGTGTAATCTACATATATATTAATAAAGAAGTTTTTCCTGTTGATAAAAGGAAACCCCAGAACTATACAGCACAAGCTGCTATTGTCAGGGTACCTGTTGGCAGTGAAGCTAAAAGTGTACATTTGGCATTTGCAACACCTGCTTTCCATCCTTATAACATTTCTTCTTACTGATGCACACAGGCTTTTTGTCATCTGGATTTATTTTTGTTTTGAGGATGTTTTTTGTTATTTTGGATGGAGAAAACTTCCTCCGGTAATTTGGCATCTGTATGTGCCAGCCGCTTTTATCAAACTTCTGGGATTTAGAGTTTCAAATTTGGCTGTTCTAGATCTGGGCAGTGGGGAAAAAAAAGTAAACTGGCTCTTTTTTTTTCCTCTTAACCACTCCATTACTTAATTCTTTAAGCCTACAAAGAATTTCTGCCTCGTCTGTGTTATGTAAAGGAATCTCTCTTTCTTTTCACGATTTTTTTCTTCCCACCCACCCCATCTTTCTCCCCAGCTTTTCACCCACTACCAGACAGAAAGCTGGGAGGTCTGCAGGGTTTGCTGTATGTGCAGAAATTAAATGCAAAGAAATAAAACCAAAGAAAGCCCAAGTCAAAATTAAAGTGGTTTTAACACCTCAGTAAAATGTCAAGATGAAGAAACTACTCCAAACTGAAAGCATTCCTGCATTTTACCAGAGGTTTGAGTCGTGGGTCAATTTTAGATGAGTTAGGATCATGTGGCTGGTAATGGAAATTGTTTTGTCCAACAGGTATTAACTTCTGTTATCTATAATCCCACTTTGGCGGCTGTCTGAATAAATTTTATGTGTAGCTCTGCATCTTGTTGTGTTTTATTCCATATGCTCTTCTGTAAAACAGGCTTTATGTGGATAGTTACAAAATGCAAACAATGTGTGTATAACATACCACAGACTGAAGTTAACTGTAGAAATCTTAGTGAGAACTCAGTTAAAATGAATAATTCCTCTATATCTGACTTCATAAAAGAATAGTTGACCATCATAATTAGGAGGACCCTCCTACATGATGAACAGTAAGTCCTAAATCATAGAGCATAATTAACTTAAAAGAACAATTTTTTAAAAAATTGCTCTTTCTGCCAAAGAGCAATAATTCTTGGGGACAAGATGTCTTTCATTTAATGTCTTTCAGTGTAGCTACAATTAAAGTTCTAGTATATTGTTCCTTTAATTCTGTTATTCTCCTTTTTCCATCAGCCTGAACCTTGATCCTTGCAGCAAGGAGTGAGAGCAGCGTGTACCTGGGCACTGTGGGTCGTCAGCTCTGAGTCTGGGAAGGAATTTAGTCTATCTGGATTTTGGGGCAGTTGTCCAAGTTGTCAGTTATAAGGCACTCTGTTTAGATTGTAGAGCACTCCTAAATAATGCCTCCATAAGACCTTCTGTGAATGAGGTCAGATGAGCAAAAAATAAAGTTGCTGTATCTGGAAAGGACAAGCCTAGAAGTGTATATTGGAAGTCCTTCCCAAAGCAGTTGGTGGTGATATGTTTAAGCTGTTTATTTTTTATTGTATAATGACACATCTCTCTGTTTCAGAGCAGGCATTTTTTGTTTGGGTCCATTATGTTGGTTTAGTAACTTTGGTAACCAGTAGCCCATGCGTGGTGAGTTCCTCGAGAGTTCCAGAACATGAAACCAAGGGTATAACTGTAAAGGCTATTGCGTTTTTTTTCCCCCTAATTACCTGACATTTCCTTCCAAATTTAATACGCTCAGCAGTTTCCTAATCCACAAGGTGTTTGCCTGCAGGTTTTCTTAAATAATATTCATATATAAGTTTCAGAAACCTAAAAATACTTGGGCATATTAGTCACACTACCCTGCAACTTAGAGGGAGAGGCAGTTTGTTTCTCTGCACCAGAATAAGGAAGCGTTCATGAAAACAGGTATGAGCGCTTCAGGCAGTGCACATCGGGTGGCTGATGCACTTGGTTGTGGCACCTTCAGGCTTCGAAAATGAGTTTCCAGTATATGAAGGAATATACAGTATTCCAGTATACAAAGGCAAGTATACAAAGACTGGTTTGAGGAAGCTCCTAAACTGCACACAAATTGAGGAGGTGTGCGTAGCAGACTTTGCAAACATGCTTCACATGTGTATTAATGCAGCTTGTTTGGTGTGGAACTACTGTTGGAAGATGGGATCTCCTAAATGGATGGCAAGCACGTTTGTATAGGTCACTTCTGAGAGGCCTGATGTGTTGCCTTTGGCCCTGTGGCTTGTACTGTACATGTGTGGGTGGTGGTTCTCCTTACAGCCCGAGCTTCTTCTGAGCCTTCTTTTGTTCTGTTTGACAATTACCACTCATACCGCTGTGTGCACTCATAGAAAATATACATATACATATACATGCACGCAGATATGAACATCTATATCCATGTTCAACATCTACATCCATGTTCATATATATGAACATGGGTGCAAATTGCAGCACTGGCAGTTCCATCTCCGCATGAGGAGGAACTTCTTTCCTGTGAGGGTGCCAGAGCCCTGGCACAGGCTGCCCAGGGAGGCTGTGGAGTCTCCTGCTCTGGAGACCTTCCAAACCCGCCTGGATGCCGCCCTGTGCTCTGGGTGTCCCTGCTGGAGCAGGGGCTTGGACTGGATGGTCCCTAGAGGTCCCTTCCAACCTCAACCACTGAATCACAGAATGGTTAAGGCTAGAGACCAGGTCCGAGCACCGGGGCCAGCCGGGTGGCAGCTCGCAGGCGCTTCCAGCCGCTCGGCATTTTGCCGAAAGGACGCGGCCAACTGCCCTCAAATGACACCTGCCCCCTCTCGGCTCCTCTTCTCCTGCTCTTCTCCTCCTGCTCCGGATCCCTCCCTCCCTCTGCCCCTGTTTCCCAGTCCAGGGGAAAATGTGACGCGGCTTGTTACCCCTCTGAAAGGACAAACACGTCGAGGAAGCAGAAGAACGGTGCAAGTCTATGAAAAGAGGCCTCACGGGAGCTGAGGCACAGGAAAGCCCAGTTTGCAGATAAGGACACAGCCTCCTAGGTTCTCACACGTGCTCCTCCAGGGAAGCAGCAACTCGGTTTCCGGACCGTTTTAAAGCTACGTGACTGGCTGAGTAACGAAGCTGAACTAAATGTATCTGGAAAGGAACAAGTGTGGAGTGGCAAAGTGACGGATGAGAATCCTTTATTTTTGCGAGTGAAGTTATACAGCATGGAAATAAAGCTCCCAAAATATTCTATCAGCTTAACAGAAGAAGTTGAGCAACTTTGACCCGTGATATCAGAAGATCCTTAGATATGGATAAGGCAAAAATTCAGAAACTCAAAAATTTATGTTGTCATAAAATCTTTGCAAATATATAGCAATATTCTCTTCCTCCTAATGCCTTCCACTGAAATCCAAAACTATTTAATTGTAATAAATACAAATAAAAATAAGGAAGAGCTCATATGCGAACAAGTTATTTGCAGACTAGTTGCATGCATCTGCACAGAACAGAACTGAGACCTTCCTGAAAGACCTGATTGTGGCTTTTTGTTCTTCTAAGCATCAAGGTGAACAAAACAAAACAAAAGCCTCTGAAGTTCTTGACCACTATTTAATTTTTAGTTCCTACACACACTATACCACCCACACATTTCTTTTTTTTCTGCTAAGAGGGAAAAGGAAGAAAAAAAAAGACACTCAGAATAAGGGATATTTTTCTATGATGCACCCACAAGTTACAGCACAAAGTTAGAGCTTATTCAACTCTGATTAATTCAAGGCTGCAAGTTGGTGACGTAACACAATTTGATTTTCGGTGACAGAAAAATCGAGGTGGGATGATAAGAACAACAACATCAAATCCGAGGATCTGTGAAACAAAGCGTTCTGTCTATGTACTGCCTACTCAAAGCTTATCCGAAATACATCTAACTGCCTCCTGCTTTTCAGACACACAGAACGCCCCTTTAGTCAAAGCCAAAGAAAAATACGCTCTTAAGAAGCTTAAAAGTGCAAAGTGCAAATTAAAAAGAAACGGTGAAACCTACTTTTTGTTCTGCTGTCCACTTCTATTTTTGTTGGCTCCTGAGTTGCTGTGGCTGGAGGTAATTTCTTCCCAACACTCTGAAAAAAATAATTATTCTCCTTTAAAATTTGCATGTTCAGTTCAAAGTTGGACAACATAAAAAAAATCAGTGGAAGCGTAAAATATTGGAGCAAAGAAAGGACAGTAAGAAAACAGAAGCAACTTAAATTATAATCAGCTTTATTTGTGGGGGCTTTTTTTTAAGTGGCAAAGGATTCAAAATAGCATGATCCTCTAATTCTCTTTTAAAAAAACAGTAGAACAGTTCTAAACATTTATCCTTTAACACATTTTCAGGGACTGAGCATGTGACGAAACTTCTTATGAAAAGGTCCTAACTGGTGCCAAAAGTCAATCTGAAAGAACAGGAGGGGAAATTCCCCTGATTTCCTTCCATACCAGCACTATTCATTTTAATGTCTCTAGACAGTGTGTGATGCTGACAGGCTCTGTTTAAGCTAGTTTCCCATTTCTGCTCATCTTGAGCAAAAATAAATGATTTATAGAGAAGTACTTCAAATAAACCATCAGCAGCCAAACGAACATTACCTGCGCAACGTAACACAAATAAATAATAATAAAACATAGTATAGGGTAGTCATCCTTATGCACCGTCCGTAACTAAGGAATGCCAGCCCCTCTCTCCCTCTCTTTTCTCCTTGCCAAGAAAGTTGTCTCTCCCGACAGTCACACCCACGTGCGGCTGAGGACACAGGTCGTTATTATCCGCTTATACATAAACATGTATTCAAAGCCATAGCTATAAATCAACATCCTTTAAGCTATATACAAACACACAAGCGCGGGTCGGTCCCGCAGGACCCTCTGAACAGCAGCCCGGAGGCCAGAGGCCAAGGCTCGGCGCTGAAGGATGCAGGATGCCCTGGGGATTACGAGCACGGCGCTGGGCAGTACCAGAAGCGATACCAGTACAGGGCAAGGTTAGGGGGCTCAACATTTGGAGGGTGTTTGAAGAATATCAAGATGCCCCTGTTAGCCAACAGGCACCATCTGTGCCCGAGCGCATCTAGGAAAGGCATTAAAATAAACACATGAATAAGCCACGTGCTGCACGTTGAGGCTGGCAGCTGGAGGCACACGTGGAACCGAGGCAGCTCTGCAAGCTGTGCCCAGGGCAGCCTCCCTCCCCGTCTGTGCTGACAAAAGAGGAACTGCAAAAGCCAAACGCGTCCTCCTGCAACCGCGCTGCCGAGGCACAGCAGGAACCAGGGCGCCTCCGCTGAGCCCGCAGGCGCCCTCGCAGCCTGAGCTGGAGAGCTGCTGGGGGCGACAGGCGAAGAGCAAAACTGCTGCAGAACCCCCTCAGCTTTTCATTTATCTATTTTATTTTCCTGCCCGGATGCCACCCTGTGCCACGTGCTCCGGATGTCCCTGCTTTAGTGGAGGGGTTGGACTAGATGATCTCGAGATCTTCCAACCTTAACCATTCTGTGATTGTGTGATTTGGAGATGGGAGAGGAGACAAAAAGCATCACGTGCACCAGCGATATGGGGATGAGGGGACAAGTGGGGCTGAGAGGCCGCTGCACGTCAGGAGCCGACACGGGCGACGAGGAGCGCGTGGCAGGGCCGTGCTGAAGGCGGCTGCGAGGCAGGGAGGATGAGGGTGACGCTCTGGCGAGTGGATGATCTCGGCTGGAAAGCTGCGCAGACGGCACTGGTGGGAGAGGAGCATGAGGAAGGTGAGGGAGCTGGAGCGCCACACAGGCAAACGAGCCAGGATGAGGGCCGGGATGGGAAGGCGGCAACGCGCGGCTGCTCCCAGCACCGGCCACAGCTCCCTTCCTACCAGGGCTGGGGAAGGGGGGCAGCGCCTGCTCCCGCTGCCCTGCGAGCAGCTCCCGGAGAAAGCGGGGCTAAAGGAGCACCCAGGTGCTGCCACGCAATCTAAGGTTTGCTAATGAGGAAACTGTCATTCGAAAACAGGTGACAAGAGGAGGAGAGAAAAGCAGCTGGGAGCTGCTTTGTCTCAGGTGAATCTTTGTTCTTCTGCCATAAAACAGTCTTTGTGAGAGATGAGGCTTGCTCAGCAGAGGAGGTAGAAAGGGGCAATGCCCCAGAACAGAAGACCCATCTCCTTTGCCCAGGGCACACACAGAAGCAGCCCAAGCAAAGAGGTGAGGAGCTGGACTCCTGATGGGGCAACACATGGAGACCCCTCCTGACTCCTACCGACAGAAGAGGGGCGCTGACTTGGGCAACACATGCAGAAAAGATGCAGAGAGATCACAGCAGCCTCCAAGTTCTGGACCCAGTCGTTCAGGACAGCAAAGCTGTGCAGAAATTCAGCACGGAGGGGAGGAAGGAACGTTCATGCCCACGAGAGGACACGAAAGTCACAGGTGATTTCCAGGCGGGCTGCGCAGAGTCCTCTCCCGTGAGCAGGGAGTCCTGGATTCAGTGTCAAGTGCCCCAGAGGGACGGAGCAGCAGAGGGAGAAGACAAGTGACATTACAGTACATTGTAACCACAAGGGGATTGTACCCAAAGATTCACAGGGAATACACAAGCACTACTGACAGAGAAAAAATAAAGGTAAATCATGAAATATGGCTTTGGGTAGGCTCACCTTGCCAAGCTTTTTATCCTACTGGTGAAATATATATGATATATATATATTTCCTCCTCTCCTAAAAATCTTGTCTATGAGTAATCCATACATTTGTGTGGATAATATTTGCTTCCGTTTCCTTTTGAAAACATCTCCATGAAACCTAATCTACTCCTGACCTGTTCACTGAGAAACACAAGTAAGATGAACCTCCCTGCACCCTAAGGCAAACTGAGTCCTCTGCATCCTGATGAAGTCTGACAGCTTGGCTTTAACAGAGCAAGACCTCAAATACACCAAAGTCCTGAGTCCTGTGAGTCCCCAGTCAATACTGCTGTCACAGCTACCAACTTATCCAAGAGGAAAAAGGACACAGGGGACAGACATCCCACAAGAGCCAGAAGTTTTGCTTCTAGCTCTCCAACTGCTCTGCATCACTCCTACTCCCACACAGGTCAAACACACACCAGATGCAGCAGCGCCCAGGAAAATCAAGCAACTCGAATTCCAGCTGATAGCCCACACGTTCCTGTGATAGAGGCTTTTCTTTTCAGGGACGAGTTCTCTCTTGGGCATTTTGGTTCCTTCTCCAGTTGAATGTCTTTTCCAGCATAATTTGCCTCCTCACTTCTAAGTAAGAGTTGGTTATGCAGGTTGGTTATGTTGGTTATGAACACAGGAGCAAGGAACACTTTAAGCAGGTTGACCTGGAGACCTTAATATATTATATTAACATATTTATTATACAAATTATATTAATATATTTATTATACAAACATAAGTGTTAAGATATTTACTACATAGATATGCTTAAATATTAATAATTTCTCCTCCATTTTTCCTTTACATGAGAAGGTCAATTCTATTTCAGAGAAATGTCATCTACGTGCTTGTAGACACTTTGATCTATACTGGAAAATAATGATGCACAGTATCAGCTTCCACACTGTTTAGTCCTCTCCCCAAATTCATTCCTACCCACCAGGCTGAGGAAGGATTTCAGCGTACGAAGGAAACACTAATTAACATTCTGCGAAGCAAGCAGCTCCTACCCTTTGGGATACAGGCAAAAGATAAAATTTACACAGAATCACAGAAGGGTTGAAGCTGGAAGGGACCTCTAGAGATCATCCAGTCCAACCCCCTGCTCCAGCAGGGACACCCAGAGCACAGGGCGGCATCCAG
>JAVCKT010000537.1:22923-35033 GCA_032273925.1 Rhynchotus rufescens | reverse complement strand
AAGCAAACACTAAAATAAATTCTAATGCTTTTATATATTTATATATATATATATATATTTACTGAACTTTGTAAACTTTAGTTTTCTGTCAACAGTCTCTGAATTAGTTGGAATATTTCTGAGCCTGAATTTCACTTGCATTTTTTTTCTCTCTTCTTCCTGGGCATGGTTGGTGATCTATAGCGTGCTGCTTGGCTGCTAGTAAAACAGGAAATGGGGTGAGTAATTCCTTTCAGCAACCTTCATACCTTCTATGCTACTGAATCCTCCAGATATAAAGGAGAGAGGCTCTTACTATAATCTTTTTTCCAGCATAGCAGTAATGAGAAACTGCTTATTGCAGTAGACCTTCTGAGACATGTCTGTTAGGAGAAATTTATGACCAAGCAATTAATACCATATTTTCAACATCGAGACGAGTACTTTGATATAAAAGTACTTCTTCTAAATCTTGTGAAATATATAGACTTGTTTCATCTATCCTTGGCCAGGATTGTTACTTATTTTGTCCCCTAAAAGCTAATCATTAAGAAATTCAAAATTGGGAAGTGCCGTCATTTTATTTGTTTTGCTTTTATTGTCTGTAGCTTTTATTATCTGTCTGTCAAATCCTTTTCACTATTTGTCTGTATAGATATTGAGCAGACTAGTAGTTGATTTTTGTATATTTGTTATAATACTGCTGTCCACTTGATGCTTGAAAAGGATAAAATGACTCCTGCGTTTATCTAGGCTAGTCCTTAACTTCGGGGAGAGTCACCACCTTTCCTCTCTCGTTTGGCTTGTGCTGTACTAAAGCCAGGACACAGCACTTGAATTTGGAGTGTGGATTGTCTGTCCAGTTGTATAGTTACAGCTACCTTAATGTTCCTGATGGTGCCGTGATGGCATGAGGGAGATAGGTACAGCTTGTGCACAGAAGACATCATGAAATACAGACCTTTCTGTTTTTTTGAAGTATTAGATTTAGCTTTAATAATGACTGAAAACTGTTAATGGTTGAACAATCCATAATTAATGTCCTTTACAAACAGGCTTATATCTAAAAGAAGTTTGCATTGCAGATAAGTTGGAAGCTGAGACTTGAACAGGCATCGTCTGGACTATCCTTTCATTCTTAAAACTGTGCTTTATAAGTTTATTCTTAAAAAGCAGTAACCTTAGAAAGTAAAAGTACCTGAAAAAGTAAATGGAAAGAAAGTTTCTTTCATTCCTGTGTCTTAGTCTCTGATAGAAGAAATTGTGCTGATGTTTTGAAAGTGCTCCTTTGGCTCTCTGTCATGCAGTTGCAGCCTTTTCTAAGGCTACCAACCATTGTACCAATAAATTGGTGGTAATCTGTATCATTAATTGTGACTGGACCAGAGCTATCAAGTCACTTAATGCCAGCAGTCAGAGCTGGTCACAGGACAATGCCTTTTTTATTGCTTCCCTGGGGAGAAAGGCTGTAAAATGGTAAACTAGCAGAATGGTTTCATATGCTGTAGGGAATTCATGAATCATCCTCTTCCAGGTGTTTTTTCCAGGAATTTGGAGGCAGCAGGCATTTTGAAAGAGCTTGCACTTCTGCAATAACTACCAGCTCATTTCAGTGTACAACTTTTCCTGTGCTTTGTGTCGACATAGATTTTTCTTTTTTGAACTAAAAGAGAATGCTTATCCCTGGTAATTCAGCATCACCACGTAACTTGTTTTCACAAGAATCTGACTCTTGCATTGCTTTATAAGATTAAAAACTCTTGATTTTGCTACTTGGATGCACGAACAGCTTGGCATAGGATGCTAACAATATATAGCTACAGTGCATTACAAGTTTGAATTAAATTTTTGTTTCTATAAGGATCATAGCAATGAAGCATAAACTCGTTTTTGTGCTTTCTCCACGTTCTATTTCTGGAATTATTTTTAAAACGGCAGGCCGCTCAATACAGGGACAGTAGCTCTGAGATGCTAACGTGATGTATGAGAACGATGTTTGTACAGTGTTTACAAGTTAATTTTGACCCTTCTTCTATTCCTCGGTGTTTTGATATTAGTTTAAGAGCCTGATTCCTTGTCTACTCCCATTCCTGGCCAACTGAAAATGCGTAGAGCTATTATGAATGAAGCATTGTCTCTCTGAGCAAGATGAAAGAAAACTCCTGAGCTCAAAGTTAGTTCAGGATACTGAATTAACGTTTGATGGAAGCCCTGTTGGCTGGAAGTATCATTCAGAGGCACAGTAAAAGATGATGAGTCACAAGTGCTTTGAAATCTTCTAGTGCCGTCTTCACAGGCATCTGCTCTTCTGCATTTCTCTCTCCAAAAGCAAAAGCATGGGAGCTGAAATGTGGAGAGAGTCACTTGTGCCTATCCCAGAGGATCAACTGAGATTGTCATGTGGGCTTCTGTCTTTATGAATTTGCACCTATTGGAGTTTATGCCTTCTTTAATGAAGAGCTAGATGGTTCTCTTAACAAGAGAATACAAACATATGTATATATATTTCTGACAAAAAAGTCACATGCACATCTCTGAGCTGTTCTATGGACTCTGAGAAAGCTTCTATAGCTTTGGATCTATTGTCGAGCTATGGCCTGGGTTTCTGCAGAGCATGTTCCCACATACAACAGAGAGAGGATCTATTTTTAAATCATTAATCAAAGAAACCTTGGCAAATAAAAAAAAAAAAGGTAAACAAAGGTATTATTGATTAGAACCTTTACAGGAGACTTCTCAAGTAGCACGGGTACTGCCCTGCAGGATCCAGATTCCCAGTTCACTCAAGATGAACTAGCTGTTGTACAAGTATCCTCCCTGCCTCTGCATCTACTGCTGTCTGGCGTTGACACAATTGCTTGTGTGACCAGCAGGAGAGCTGATCATATAACTGATTTAACTGAAAAAAACCCCACCTTTCTGGTGAGTTAGGCTTCGTTTTAAATGGAATCACTGACAGGGCTTACAGGTTTGTAGTAATAAACACCTCGTTTATTAACTCTATACAAACATTGACTGCAATCACAGGAGATGATAGAACAAGCTTTCATTCTTTTGTGCCATGGTCTTTATGCTTAGTAGTTTGGTCCTGTTTATTTGTGCTTTGCTTGTTTGCTTGGGACTAATTACTGAAGTTTGTGTTGGAATAGCATGTCGTATATCCATCTTCAAAAGACTCCTGTTCAAGTTATTGTTTCTTTATGTATGTGATCCAGAAAACTGGGCCTTTCCTTGGCAAAGGATGACATTGTTCAGCTGAAGGAAGCTTATAAGTGGATTATTCATCCCCAGTTGTCAGAAGAGTTGGGTGTTCCTGCTGATGGAAAGGTCTTGTATAAAAAAAAGTTTTTTTTTTTCTCTCCACCTTCCTCTCTTTCTCTCCCACTTCCACCCTTCTCCCTTCCCTCCCCTCTGTCTCTTCTCTTTCCTCGGTCCTTTTGTATTCATGAAAGGTACCTTCTCATTGAGCAATAAAAAGTTTCACCCCTATTATCTTCACTGTAGAGGGAAATAGGGAAAATTATTTTAACCAGCTTCAATACTAAATAATCTCAATATCCCGTTTTGTAGACAGCCCCCATTGCCATGATGAAAGCCACTGCAGTTTTTTACTACATTTCTTGTTCTAGGGCAGCCACCTTCCTTGTATCAATGAGTTTTTTTATTTTCCAGAATTGCTGTTTTGCAGATGCTAAGGAATGTTAACGCATTCCTCCTTGGCTTTCCTGATTCTGCCTACGCTGTTACTGCTTTTTCAGATTGTTAGTGTGTTGTATTGTGTGAATAAAGTCTGTTTGTGAAAGGACAAAGGACAGGTCCTTATTCACTTTAATTACTTCTAGAAATAGGCATGTTGGAAGCTGTGATTGCAGTAAACAACTCGTAGGGATGATGGGGTTTTTTTCAGACCATATTTTCATATTACAGCTAACTAGACATTATGTCTATAGCTTTTACCTGTCACCAGGCCCTAGAAGTGACCCCAAAACTAGACTTGTTAGTCTTTATGTTGATTGTCAACTTCCATAACAATTACAGGTAGTCAACAATTACAGGTGGTCTTTTCTGTGGTGATGCTAGTTGAATGCATCCTTTTTTATCTTAGTGAAGAGAATTATCCTGAAGTTATCCTGAAAAGGATCCAAGACGAATCAAACTTCATACATACTTAGCAAAGGCTGTACAACACTTAGGCACTGAGCCACTCCAGACACTATGATACAATAAAAGTTACTTGTCTAGTGCTCTTTATCTACAAGGCACTTGAATATTACCCAGTCTTCTCAATAGCCCTCCTGAGATATGCTGGTATCTGAATAACAGAAGTAATGAGTGTCGTTTCCCTAAGGCCAAAGAGGGAATTGGGGGGAGAATTGAGATTACACTAGTTTCTGGTCTAGCTGTCAATCTACTAGGACATGTTGCCTTTCTCTGCCCCAAGGCCATCCAGTCATTGCCAACAAAGCCCCCCGTGACAACATTTTGCAGTGGTGGCTACTGAGGTTTTTTATCTTTATTCGCGCAGTGCCCTGCTCTCCCAGAAGGTTTGTTAAGTTTAGTGACCGTAATAGGCTTTGAGCAAATCCTGTCTCTGACTCAGTTCCCCTTGTGCAAAATGGGACCAGTATCTGTGATGTGTAGGTCACTCATGTTTTTAAGTGCTCTGAGATCTTTGGGTACTGCAGAAATGTCAGTGCTATCATGATGCAAGATTTATTGCCCTTTTTTAGATGATGTTGCAGCATAAATGAATTTCTTTCTCTTTTGTCTACTTCACTGTTTTCCCAGTACTTCAATAAGGATGCTTGAGCATATCCTCACTTTGCTTGTTTAACAAACTTAACTTCCTTTTTTTTTTTTTAATTTAGAGTTTGTTTGAAGTTAGCGTGGTCTTTGCTCATCCAGAAACAGATGAGGAGTGCCATTTCCTGTAAGTTTTAATAACAAAAATAAACAAAGATCTTTATCTAATTATTGTGCAACATTGTTAGTCTGGATTTGCTACAAATGAGAATTTGCAGTGTTTATAAACTAGAACTGGACCTGAACCTAAACTTCCTCATAGCCATATGGAGCTGCAAAGCTTAAAATGGTGACATCTCTGTCTGGTTAATTCCGTGCTTGAAAGCCAGTAAGCTCTAGAGCTAGAAAGAGAGTGTTCTGCTAAGTTGTTCAATTTCTGACATTTTCAGAGTCATTACCCTCCTCAGTATAGGTGCATCATTTAAAAGAATGAATTCTAATAATATATTGAGAAGAAAAAAACTCTTGAGGTGGTGCCTAGGTTTTTCTGATCTTGTAGGAGACTTAGATGGGAGGGAAAGCACAGAAGTGAATTTATTGAACTTAGCTGATCCATTAAAAAAGAAGAAAAGTCCCCTGGCCAATGCATGTAGTCATTTTTTGTGCTGTCAGAACAGAGTGTCTGCTATTTTAATCCTGCTTATATGCAAAACAAAATATTTCTGGGAATTTAGCTACCGTTTAATCTGATTTCTCAAAATCTAGTAGTATATTCTGGATAATTAGGTGCCTTCTTCCTCTTTGCTGTTGCTTCCTGGAAAATAAGTTTCACTCAGTTTCATCACTTGAGCTCCCGCTACATGTTAAATCCTGTCATAGAAAGAGGCTTCCCTTAGAGTTTCTCTGACCTGCTGCATGATGACTTCATACCTTGAGCCTCGAAATTCTCTCTGCAGTGTTTCTAGATATTTCTGCTTTTACCCCTTCTGGCATTTTTGTCATCTCTACTTAAATGCCCCGTCTGCCTTCTTGCTTTTCAGCAACTGCATTCTTTGTATATCTGGGGACAGGGAGCGGGGAGGCAGGATGCCTGCTGTGTGATTGTCCTAATATTAGGAAGAATTCCTTGCCATCCTTTGCTTAACTTCCTTCCTTTCCAGCTTCTTCATCTGGGGAAAAAGGAGAGAAAGCAGCAGGGCCAAAGAGCAATTCTAAGTCCTGAGAGCTGTAGTCCAGCTAAAAACTCAGGTCTCCAGAACCTGCATCTATTTTATTCTTAATTTTAGTTGATCAGTTCATGTTTCTTGCAGTACTCTTCCTTTGAAACTTAGCAACTCTTATTTCCACCTTTTCCTTCCAGATTTGTTTCTTTTTCTAACCTTTCAGAAATGTTGAGGCAAAGCAAGTTAGGATGCTAATGTCAGTCCCTCAAGAGCAGTAACTGAAGGGTGGAAAGCTGTAAAGAAGTTCTGGCTCTTCAGTTCCATGCTCCAACTGCTCAAGTCTCTTCCATGTAACTTGATAAAATCTCTCAGTTTTGCCTTCTCTTTATAGCATACTGAAACAGTGATTAAGGCTTAATTAATTTACCATTCGTTCAGAAAACCTTTCATTGCGTGGTGTTTTCTCAGGTATCAGGGCAGCCGTGGGAATGGCTGTCTCTGGACATGTGGTGGGGCAGCAGTTTGGTTTTGATATAAATATCAAATTGCATAATTGTGTTATTGTCAGAACTTAAATAATAATGGGTGTGTTGTGAACGGAAAGTAGGACCCTCATCACAACTGGGAGAAGTCCTCCCAACTTTAGATCTGCTTTTGGATTGGATTTCTAAAAACGGCGTCTGCGATTTCTTATCTCTCAAGCTGTTTTTATACAGGACCTTTGGCTTGAAGTGGAAGATTGAATTGCCTCTTGTTAGTTTATTTTTGGAGATTTTTATTTAAAGGAAAGCTGTCGTTAGAATTCAGGAAGAGGAAAGTTGCAGTGCGTTGTGCCACAAGCAACTTTCCTGGCCAGATTGTGTAAAAACACCCAGGGGCTGTTTGTTACCTGCTTCCTTTCAATCTGAAGTAATTGCAGAAGTGTTGAAAAGAAGCAGTAGGAAATGCTAACCTGTGTTGTAGGCTAGAAATGATGTCTAATTGCATACATAGAAATCCACTAATAAGAACAACTTCCTCTGCAGTACTCGGAAAAAGATTTTTCTCTGATTTAGCTTTCACTTTCATGAAGCAGCCAATATTTTCCTTTGAAGAGTTTTAAAGAGGCAAAGCACAAACAGTATCAAACACTTGATGTTACTTTTAGTGTAGTAAATTGAATATTCTTATTTAGAACAGCAACTTGAATCTCAGCCTATGTCTAGTTTGCAGTGTGCATTGCCCAAGAGCAGCAAATACAGATTTGAAGATGTCAGCATACCTTGCCAAGGGGCTAAGTGTTAGTCACCACCGTTGTTGACAGGGATTGAGAGGACTAAAAACTAAACTTCTTGTGTGCTTTTCCGGCCCATCTCAAAGCTGATAGAACTGTGCTGCTCAGAGCAAAAGAAGCTTACTCAGCTTTATTCATGCTTTATGTGTCTTCTAAAGTTTCTAGATCAAGTAACATAAAGTAACATAAAGCTACCATTTGTGGTTTGAGATAAAATTAATTTACAAATCTGCTGCACTGTAGAAGTGAGATGTCGGGCATTTCTGTACAAAGCTTGATCTAGTACTTGCTGTGCTTATATGCTTTTAAGTCTTCCCCCCCCCCTTTTTTTTTTCCTCCAAGAATAATAACTAATTTTCATTTTTGTATTTAGAGCCAGAGCCTGTCCAGATTGTTTCAAACCAGCGAAGAACAAGCAGGTATGATCTCATTGCAGTTGCAGTTCTTCCCTGAAATTCAGAATTTCATGGCAGGAGGTATATTGAAAAGCTGAATGATGGGGACAACAGCGTAGTGATTAGTGGGTTCCATGCTACCTGGATACCAATGGGAAGTGCATTGCCACAGGGAGCTATCTAGGAATCTATCCTATTTAACATGCTTATCAATTACTTGGAAGAGGTTACAGATGCAGAGTGCAGTCAGGCTTGAAGATGAGACCAAACTCTGTGCTAGGAGAATAGGCTGAGCTTGGGTTTGTTCAGCCTGAAGAAAAGAATACGTTGGGGGGACCCAGTGGAAGCCCCCAGTACCTACAGGGGCTTATTGAGAACAGGGAACAAGCAGCACACTGGTGTGTTGTGCACAGATGAGAAGCAGTGGACGTAATTTGAAAACCAAGAGGTTCAGACTAGATAGAAGGATATTTATTTATTTATTTATTTATTTTTTACCACAAGGACAGTCAGACAGTGGAGTAGGCTACCTGGAGAGGTTGTGTAGACTGCACTCTTGGAGGTGTTCAAGAACACACTGGGAGGAGAAAAAGAAAAAACAAACAAACAAACAAACCATGAGCAAGCTGGTTTGATCTCATAGCTGACCCTTCTTTGAGCAGGAGGTGGCTGAGACCTGTGATTCCTTCCAGCCTTATGATCCCAGACTTGGCAGCCTGCAGTGGCCTTGTTTTGGCAGCGGGCCTAGCTGCAGCTTTGTGTCACGCTTTCAGTGTGGGGTTTTTTGTTGTTGTTTTTTGTTTTCTTTTTAAAGACAGCTATTTTCTGTTCATCAGGTGATTTTTTTTCTTCTTTGGGCAGCATCATTGCTGTTTCATAACAGGCATGCTCCCCTGCTCATCCAGTTTCTTCTCTCTGTGTGAAATAGGATATATATTAGCCCCAGCACGTCTGCTTTCCTGTATCAACACGTTCTGCTCTGAATTTCCAGGGCTGCTTAGCTGTCTGTGACAGAAGTTCTCAAACATTATTGCCTTCCACATCACCACCAATGGCTGCAGCAGCAATTCATATGATTTCCCAAATGAAGGCTTCAGCCCTGTGTTTTCTTTTACTATCCCAAATCTAGCTAAAGTAGGACAGTACCCCATCCTGTTACTGTTCTTGTTTCTCCTATACTAGAACTTCAGCATGGTGCTCACTGTCTGAGCCTCGCTGAGTTGGAAACAACAGCACCTGGCTGTGTGTGAAAGGATGGTAGTAGTGGCAGGAGCACCTCACCCAGGTCACTTGCTTTCCATGGCTTGTGAGCTGCCAAGCTTTAGCATTCAGCACTCTTACTTCTAAGCATGAATGAACTTAAGAACCCTGTAAATGGATTTTTACTCAACACTCTTATTTTCAGAACTAACTATCTACTGGCACTGAGATAAAAGTTAGGATCTAGGTGCTTAACTCTTTGGAAATAGGGATCTTAGTTTAGGTGCTACTTTTGTCATTATTGGTTTTGTATATTTTGATATATCATCAGAAATGATGATCTCCATCTAGAAATCTATGTACTGTTTCTTTCAGCTAACCGAAGGTAGACTTAGCAACTGGATATCTTAAGGAGACCTGCTTAGAATCAGAGGAACTTACTCTTTTTTTCTTGTGAGAAAACAAACAATACTGTTCATATATCTCATCTAGAAACAATGGGCCAAACAAGATCCCAGCTTGGGGATGGGTCAAATCCCAACTCTCACTTTTGGCACTGGTTTAAATATACAGCTGAATAGTCTTTATGTCTGTCCTAATTGTATTGCTTTCATATCATGAATAAAGTTGCTCAAATATATTTTGGCAAAATTACATGTTGCTCTGTATGGCCCTATTAAAGTTAGGTTTAAGCACTCTTGTTGATACAGAGCTGCTTTTAGGCATGAGGAAACATGAAACACAACTGAAAAAAATGTATTGTGAGAAGTGTGTGGTGTTTATGTTTGGGCTTTTTTTCTCTTTTTCCTCTTTAGGCATATCCTTTCTAAACTTCTCTTTTTTCTTGACTCATTTTTTATTTCACTGTGCAGTCTGTTTTCACTAGAATGGCAGTTATAAAAGCCCTAGAGAAGATAAAAGAAGAGGATTTTTGCAAGTAAGTATGCAGTGAAACTGTTGTTTTAAGTATTGTGCTTTTGTATACAATTGGGATGGGGAGGAAAATATTAGATGACTAAGCGGTGGTAAGGTATCTATAAAAACAGTTTTAACTGTTTAAATTCTGCTAGTTTATCAGATAGAATATATTGCAGTTTCTGTACTTTTGGTGATAATAAAATGCCATTCCATATCCTTTAAGGATTAGTCTTACAATGCTTGAATTAAGGCACGGAAGATAGGAAATTGTACATGCTGAAAACAAGAGTCTTTTCCATTTTAGAAGTGCTTTGTTGGCTTATGGTTCATTGGTTTTATCAGAGTCTTCACAGGGGAGAAATTGTGGGTCAGAGCACTGCAGTTCCACTCTGTACTTTCAGCAGTGTGTCCTTATGGGTCTCTGGTTTGTCATGGAATTTAGAATGATTTGGGGGAAAAAAAATAGTTTGTTGTAGTATTGCAGATCATATACATTCAAAAATCTTTATTTACATCCCCCAAACCACTGAAGGCTTTTATAGATAGTGGAAATTTCCTTCCATGTTTTGAACCTTTGAGATTGTAAAGCAAAATTCTCATCATGAGACTGACTCATTTTTTTATATCTGTAATACTGGGAGTTAGATAATAATAGAGCACCAAATATTGTAATATAGTAACAATTCCCAATGTAGTAGATCTTACTGGCTCACTTACAGTGTTCTTGATTTGCTTAAAGTTTATTTGATTATTGTTTTTTACAGCTTTTAATGCAAATACTGAGTTTATACTATAGCTGCGTTTTGTGTAGTCATCGTGACTGATGACTACATGTCATCATGTCATTTTTGCTACAGTGATTGTCCATCATATTCTAATACTACTTGTCTGTCTTGGATCTTTTCTTATACAGGCATTTTTCATGTCCCCCAAGTTCACCAAAGAACTGTTGTGTTGCTCTGGAAATTCAGTGCAGTAATGGGGCAGTTTTTGTGGCTGGTAAGTGATCTTTTTTTTTTTTTTTTTTCCTGCTGTGTTGTCCTAATTATATAATATTGCTGCAAGATCCAGGAGACTATTGCTATTTGTTCTTGTTCATTTAATTATATACAAGGAGCAAGAAACGCCGCAAGGATAGCTCTGTACAAGAGTGGACTTCTGTTGAAAGGGAAAGAAATAACCCTTAGCTTGCCTTTGCTGGAGAACTTTTGTTCTGAATCAGCTCTTAGAGAGTGTGCTGGGACATGGGTGGTGGGGCTGGGAAGCGGGGACAGCTGTGTCTGGAGCAAGGCAGGGCTCCCCTGCGCTTCCCATATTCGCAGCTGGAGCAGGGAGCGTGTCCCTGTGTAGGCCATGTCCTTTCTGTGCAGTTTGGAAGCTCCGGCTTGTCCGTGCCAACGTCCTCCTTTGCTATGGCTGATGAGAGAGCTCTCTCTTCTGAAGTCAGCACGGGGAGAGGTGAAGATTTAACAACTTTAGCCTCTTGCTGATTAGGAGGCTCAGCCAGAAGCAGTTTATGAAATGCAATATTTTACCCTGTTGTCAAAGCTTGCTTTTTTCTTGGAAGAGCCTTTATTCCTGCAAATCCTGCAGTTGCAACATGTCCCGTGGTGATAAGTACGCGGGTTGGGAAAGGCAGTGCCCCAGCAAACAAGCTCCCAGTGAAGCTGTTCACTTGCTTGGACTTTGATTTGGATGCTGCCGTGTTCACCATCTGCATCTGTCTGCATATTATTCCAGCTAAAACTGCTGATCTTAATGCCATTAATAAAGGTTAAATTACAGAAAGCATAGCTCTTTCTGGTTACTCCTCCAAATTAAGATAGCATCTGAAATAATGACTAGTCTGATATGGGCAGTGGACAGCACTGCGTGTCCCTGAGCTGAATGTTGCACTGATGATGATTCTACAAACTTCTCCATCATCCGCCTAAAAGAGCATCTACCTTCTCCCAGCCCTATGCATATGCATCCTGTTATTTAAATATATGCAAATTATATCATATTTTTTACAAAGCCTACAATTTTAATCCAATATAGTATGTTTAAAAGGATGTTAAAAATACCCTGAATAAAAGAAAACGTAGAATGAAAATAATGCAAAAGTGAACGTGCTCATGCAGACTATTTTGCAGTTCATTACGTGTATGTGCCTTATTTTTAATTACTGATTAGACAGCTAAATGTGCGTTTCAATGGACCCAAAATAGCCAAAGTCCTTTAGCCTTTTCCAAACATGCTGCTTTGTATTAGGTTCGTTGGTTGAATGGCTGCAGCAGGATTCATGTATATGGAGTAAGAGACAGAGGCTTGACTTTCTGCATGTGATTTAATTTCAGTTTTGTGATTTACATTTTATAGTTTGTGATGCCCTTTCTTTCTTTCTTTCTTTCTTTCTTTCTTTCTTTCTTTCTTTCTTTCTTTCTTTCTTTCTTTCTT
>JAVCKT010000537.1:0-13883 GCA_032273925.1 Rhynchotus rufescens | reverse complement strand
TCATTGAGATCACTGAGATGCTTTGCTTCCAATTCAGTGGTGCTGGAGATTCGTAATAGAAGAGCTCAGGACATGAATCCTGAGATTTTAAAGGAGCTCCTAAAAACTGAGCTGGAAAAAATTGTCTAAATATTACCCCCATGGTCTGTGACAGGCTCTCAGTATCGCTGTCATTGCTTGTTTGCCAAGCCCGCTGCAACAGAAGTATATCCTCTTTTTCTAAGACATAAATAAGTAAGAGGAACATGAGCAGACAGCAACATTTTTTGTTTTTAATCTTAAAGCTGTTATGAGCAAGAGATTCCAGCAGCAGCTGTGTCAGATAATAATCTGTGTAAGTAGCTACAACCACCTAGGAAGGAAGTGATCAGATAGGAAACTTAAACTAATACCAAAAAAAAAAGAGAATTTCAGTCTCATAAGTATGGGATTTCTGGAAAGAAACTCGCCGGTAGACAGAATATGATTTTTAACTAGGACAAACATTAGAAGGGCTGTCCCCAAAGGGAAACAAAACGCAGAGCAACAGGGCCGCTCACTTGTGTCGTCATGCGAGGACAGGGGGGCTCCCGCCTTGAGCCCTGCCTTCCAGGTGCTGCACGGGGCCGGGGGGCCAGTGAAGACCCGGTCAGAAGCGGCGCGCTGGTCAACGAGGCCGCGAGGGTCAGGGCCAGCGTGGGGCTCCGGCCGCGCCGTGCAGAGCGCCGGCAAACACGGCTCCGTCAGGCATCCTCTGTGATTAAACTTGCGGCATCCGCATGAGGGCGGATAAAAGCTGATGGTGCAAATGCCTGTCTGTACAGCTGTTTAGATGTTCACTTACTGTTCAGTAATCAGGAACATATGAAAATTAGAGATGTAATCTGTTTTCAACTTTGTTTAAGGCTGCAGTTTTAATAAAGGAAGATAAATACTTTGAACTGTCATCATCTGTAATGGCAGCAGTGGTACTAGTGTTGTACTGAGGCCCTCATCTTGTTTTTCAAGTAAAGTACTTGTGTATACACAGTGAATTAAATAGGATGCTTTGTGAGGCTAACGAGCAAGATTTAATCTCACTCTTGAAGAGAATGTTTGAAAGAGGTAAACATTTTCTTGCACATTATGTGGAAAATGCTGAAAAATAAGATCTAAGCAGTGTTTCTTAGTATTATTCTTCATGCTCCAAGCACTCAAATCTTTCTCCAAACAATTGGTCACTTAAAATCATCTCCCTACATTTTGGTTTTTTATCACTTTAGCTGAACTTGGAGATTTAGGAGGAAGCTGTTTGCCAAGGAGGGTGCTTGGGTGCAGCTGCCCTTTGTGCTCCCCTGACTAACTGGGAATAAAAAATGATGGGTGAAGCTGACCCGCTCTGTACCCGCTGCTCTAGGCTGTGCAGTGATCACCAGGAATCGTGTGCACAATAAAATACCCTAGGGAGCCCCAGGATACACAAACCCACACCAGCTTTTCTGATTTCCTTGGCTTTGCTAAGGCAGGGATATCATTTTAAACTTGAGGAGGTTGCAGAAGCTGAGTAATTAATGATGATCAGGTTTTTTTAATTACCAAACCAACTTGTTTACAAAGGAAAAGAAAACATTGAAAATATTTAATTATACAACAAAAACAAATTATACTATAGAGCCTATATAAAATGAGCAAAATGTTTACATTTCATAAAATTGAGAACTTCAAAAAAAATAAGAACTGAATAAACAACACATGTGAAGCTTCCTGCTGTTCTTGGTATTTCTTTGGCTTTTGTATTGCTTGAGACCAATGGAGAGCTCCTGCACAGGTAGGTGTTGGGAATGATGGGGAGCTCCTGCAAAGGCAGCTGTTGTGCAGATGTGAGGAAATGCTCTTTAAAGTAGAAAGCCCGTCGGATCCACCGTGTATGTGGCGTTAGGGGGCAGAGCCCCCAGCGCTCGCTCCACTTGCACCCAGCCTGTGCGGGCTGTGGCCCGGCGCCTGGGGAGCAAGGAGCCCCTGCTCCCCACGGGGGTCTGGGGGCTCCTCTGCCCTGTAAACCACTTCACATCTCGGCAGCCTCTCCTGGCTGGGGGCTGCGGGGTTTCTGCTCGTCTCTATAGGCACATGTGTAAGGGAAATAGCTATTGCTTCTCTCGTTGTACGGTTTCCCGTGGCCAAACAGTAACCAGGTCGTGTCTTGAGCGGTATCTGCCATAGGAGACAGCTGTGCTCGTGGCTTTGGAGATGTGTTGCTTCGTAAAAATAGTTGTTGCAATAATATTAAAACAGCAAAGCCCTACATGCAAAATCAAGTGCCCTACGTAGCCAGTAACATCTCATGAGGTGTCGTTACACATCTCATGGCTGAGCCAAGACAGGAGGTTGGGAAGCAAAGGGAAAGCAGCTCCGATCTCAGCTCTGGAGCGCAGGAGGGTCGTTAGTAGTGCCCCAAAGGGCTTCCTTTTGTGTTAATGGGGTGGCAGGGAGGCTGCGCCTCGAGGGCGCCCCAAACTTTCTTATGGGGGGCTGGGAAAGGGCAGGGTCAGGCTCTGACCCTCGGTTAAGCAGTCACTTGCATAGCAGGAAACTGCCAGGATACCTGAGGAAAGAAAAGGGAGATGCCTTGGCCCAATATATTTCTGCTATTCAGAATAAAATACACAGAACAGCCACACAGGGGAAAAAATAATCAGGAGATATAACAGCATGCTCCATTCCTAAAGCAACATGGTTTTGTCCTTTAAAATATAGTGCACTTTGGATGAAGTGCTGAAAAGTCCTTATTTTCTGTTCATGCTTTGTGCAGTGATTCATTTACAACAGAGCTGGACTACTTAAAAATTCAAACAAACCTTCCGGTCTTTTAAAATACATCGAACAATGACATAGTCATTAAAAATTTTTGAGAGCAAATTTGCCTTTAAAGCAAATGGAATGCGATGAAGATGTGAGAAAAAAAAATCCATGCAAAAATCTTGTTTTAGTAGAAGAATATATCCATATAAAAGAGGGCAAGAAACCTAAAATTTTCAAATAAATTGCATAAAACTTTTATAGTATTAGGCAACTCAGAGCAAGAATGCTCATGTGCATCTTCCTCCTAATTTCTGTTGTATCAGAATTTATTTCCATAGCAAAAAGGGCTTCTTTCCAAACAATTTTAACTCTGTGAATTATTTGAAACTTGACCCTTCTGAAGATACCAGCTTTTACAACTGAGCTCCCCAAAAGTCAGGAAGCTTTAAGTGTTAAAAATTCCTTTTTTTTTTCCCCACAGTGTAAAAAAATGTGTATGAGGTACTTCTAAGGTTCAGAACTCTAAACCCTAGTCCCACCTCTCCTCTTAATGGGCACCAGTCTTAGGGCTATAATATATAACCATAAGTTACGTCATGAAACCTGCGTATTAACGTGCTGAGAGGGAAAGCCGGCAATCCAGAAGGATAAGAAGTTACTCGTCCTCCCCCAGGCAGCCGTGCGAGAGCTCTAGGCGCCCAGCGCCGCCTGGCAGCGCTGGCTCAAGGGTTATAGCTCGGCAGGATGCTATCGAACTGGAAGGACGCGTAGAGCTCGTCACCATCCGCGTCATAGAACTGGGTGTCTGCAATGCTAGTCTGGTGGTTCTGCAGCGGGTTGGTGGACAGGCTCGATTCACTCAAAAGCTCTTGGTCTGTGAAACTGTAGGCTGTGGGATCGGCTAAGTTAGACTGCGAATTGAAAGCTGTGCTGCCAGGAGGGGCTGCCACAGGGGTGCACGCCGGAGGCACCTGGTGCAGCTGCTGCCTGGCGTTGCTTGCAGGCAGCCCCGGGTTGTACTTGTCGAAGCTCAGACTGGCGAAGTTGATGTCCTCGGTGTCCATGCTGACGATGCTGGCGGCGCTGGCGCTGGCCGCGTGCGCCTGCTGCGCGAGGCCGCCGCTGGAGACGCTCTGCACGTCTGCTGGCGGCACCAGCCCCGCTCCCAGGCCGTTGGTGCCCACGAAGCCCCTGTAGAAACGCGCGTCCTTCTCGTCAGGCCAGTTCAGGGAGCTGTCGAAGGTCTGGAGGGAGCCGCTGCCTTGCGTGCTGCCCTGCAGCACCTCCTCGGCAAAGGTGCTCTGCGGGTGCGCGCTGACCAGGCTGCCCAGGGCCGGGGCCGCGCTCGGCGGCGGCCAGCACGACGGGAGCGCGTCCTGCTTCCCCGGCACCACCTGCAGCGGCTGCGGCGGCATCTGGGTGCAGGCCGAGTACAGCTGACTAGTGTTGGCCACAGCTCCAGAGCCTGGCATCAGCAGGGTGGAGGAAAACAGGCTTGGTTCTACAAAAACGAAAGACGGCAGCACGTTTTTAGGCTGCTGCGTGTACGGACAAGCTCACGAAAGACGGACAGCACAGCTAAGGCTGCACAGGCTGACAAAGCTCAACGTTTCTAGCGTTGTTTTGACCCAGCAAAGCTGTAAGTGCTGCTATCTTAACAAGACTGCACTTAAGTTCTTGGTTAAGTGCTCTCCACAGTACGACCTAAGAGCTCTGGACAGCAGCAGCACAGGTATCCTCTACCTCAGCCCTCTGCGTGGCAAATACTGAGGAGGGCAGCCTAGGTGTAAAACACCCAGAGGCTTCCGTTTGTGCAGTCAGAAGTACCAGTATCTTATGGCAAGACAACCTGGAGAGAATTTCAGAACTTCAAGCAAGGAGGAGGGAAAACAAATTGTCCCCATACCAAGTAGACACTGGCAGGCTGGCACATGTAAGCAAAAACCTACCTTTCTTAATCAACTTCCCTTCAGAAGCAACAGGTGGGAATGGAGCTACTTTGGGCCTCTCTGATGCATTTGATCCTGTAGTAGAAGGAATCATGAATCTACTCCTAATTTGTGTTTTTAAATAAAAGATTTCCATCTAGTTGTGCACTGTGCACTGAAACAAGAAATAGCCAAGTATTTTCCTTACCACAGTCCTGTATGAGTTTCTGCCAAGCCAACGTTGACCTTTGCCTTTTCGCTTTGTTGCCATATGGATCTGCAGAGAAAGAGTGCAAGGAAAAGCTGGGTTAATGAAGGTTTTCTTCAATATAATTTGTGAAGGACCTTCCTAAAAGCTATACTTAATTGTATATTGTAGCATATATACATATTACCCCTAACTGTAATAAAATATATTTAAAAAATTTTATTTCAGGCATATGACTATAACAAATCAAGACAATATTATTACTCTTAATACTTTTATTGAAAGAGGATAGAATGACTATTAGAAAAACCTCAAGCCCTACTCTGTGAAATAGTGTTGCCCGTTTTTTAACCTAGGATTAAGTTCAAATCTATTATCAGCAAGAGTTCTGCAAGGAAAGTGAACTGAGTCAAGGAACTGGGACCATACCCTTCTCATCGGGCAGGTATCTGAAGTCCATGGGCTCGCTGACTTCCTGGTCGGAAGGTCTGCGCAGCTGCATCTTCACGGTGACGGGCTCGGTGATGTCGCGGAGGAAGGGCGGCGTCCTGAACACGATGGCAACCTGGCGATGGACGTCGGCCTGCGAGAAGGAGCCTTTCGCCTCCCAGTTGTCCAGGACAAATCTGACTTCTATGTCGTCTAGGCCACCAGGGGAAAAAAAAAAGTGCTTGTTAAGCCAAAGAAGAAAATCAGAAACTTGCAGCAGAGAAGGCGGGAAGAGAGATGAGGAAAGGCACAGAGTAAACCCTAAAGCTGCACGGCATATTTAGTTTCTTTTAGAGGTGCTACCCTTGAATCTGAAAGCTCTCTGCTTTGCTAAACACGGGCACCTATGTCAGTATGGTGAAAGGTTCAAGTTGCCAAGTGAGGAAGTGTTTGCGTCGGCACTGGGAAGGAAGGAAAAAGAGCCAGTTAAGGCGGTCACCTTTTTGAACCTTGTCGCACAGTAGGAATATCTCATCTCCTCCTTTTACGCTTCCACAGTTCTTATTCACACGACAAATCCTCAATTCTGCTGTGTTGGGAGCTCCTGGAAACAGACAGACAAATTTGATGGTTGAGAATTTCCTTAAGTTTGTTGCTGTTGAAGAAGAGCTGCAGGGAATTAAGGGAGCTGACAGGAATGTAACAGCTGGGGGAATGTGACACCTAAAGGTCTGGCCCTGAAAGCCACACTAAAAAACGTTCCATTTGATCTCAAGTGGGGGAGTTTTGTAAAGCCACCCAGGGCACTGCACGTGTCTGGGGTTAATGGTGCTCCAATACACAGGAAATACCGAGGCACTGTTTCCTTCTCCATGCAAATCCAGAATCAGCAACTAGGAGGGCTGTTACACAGCTCTTGTCTGCTCATCTCACAACACGAGGTGGGAGAGCAGCAGGTCGGAGCCGCTCGCTCCCGACGGTTCTGGAGCAGCCTCCCCAAACACCTCACAGGAAGCTGTTGTGCTCGGCATCACTGCGCTTCAAGCTGCAAAATTCCAAAGTCTTTTGAGTGCCTCATCACCTGTTACAGCCACTTCTCTGGAAAAGCAGGGGCTAGAAGTCAAGCACTCCCCTCTCCAAGCATCTGGGTGAGGTGTCACTCACAGACCTGTGTGGCCGCCAAACCTCTCCATGACCTAAGGAGGCTGGGGGATCACAGGGCACCAGCCGTGACAGCTGGGGATGCGGCGCTGGGCACACGCAGGCGGCCGCCTTCCTACAGAACCAATACTGGCAGGAAGCTACTGCAGGTCACTCTGCTTCCTTCGTACTAAACGTGGCTTTCCAAGTGCAAATACCTGCAGGGAACAGGCTGCTCAGAGCTCCATGGGCTCTGTGACCCTTCGTTTGAATGGCTGTGAAGTCACAAAGTAGGGATTCCGCAGCACAAAACTGCCAGAATGGGAGGACTCCTGCTCCCACACTGAGCTCAGCCCCTATTCCTATACCTTATGTTGACATTTTATGTATATGAACACACCATGTTTTTCCAAGAACCCTGTTTTCACTCAAAGAGAAGGTAACTGATGCTCCTCTCTCTGCTGCTCTGTGTGATGAGGCATTCGTCCCATTCGCTGCATCCTCTTCCAGCCCTCCATTCCAAGCAACTGCCTGGCACTTCCCCATGTTTCTCTAGCTCCGTTACTTCAGGAACACCTTGGAAAGCCTGGGCAACCTGGGCTACAACCCAGGGATCCCCTTCTCCTCTCACCCGCTCTCCGTGCCCTGCACGGAACTGAAGCGCAGGGAGCGAAGCGCAGGGCAGCACAAGGCAAAACCTGCTGCGTTGTGGCCCTGCTCCGCATGGATCCAGGATGTGGAATTCCTTGGGAGAGGCTGGAGCAGGCCCTGCGCGCGGCGGCGCTCGCCGGTCCCTCGTGCAGCGGCTTCGCTGGCCGAATGAATCAGAAACTTTGAAGGGTGGAGGGGAAACCCCCGAGCCGAGCAGCCGTTCAGGATCATATGATTGACTCTGTCAGCGCCTGGCAGTGTCACTGTGCTCTTCACAGGAAGAATAAATTAAGCATTGCAAGGAAAAGTTTAATTTTACCTCTGTTTCACTTCCGCAAGCCCAAATGGCAGCCAGGGTCCTTCTCGCTGGCTTTGGGGATCGTGTCCTGCACTTGCTGACTTTGTCTTTTTTTCCAAGGCGTTTAGAAGGGAACAAAAAGGGAGGACACAGGAAGCCGGCACCAGCAGCTGCCCTGCTTCCCATCTCCCCCTTCCTGCCCATTCCTGCTCCTCACTCCCTGTTTCTGAACTTTGCCCCCTCCTTCTGCACCCCAGGGCTTCCGAACCCACCTTGCTTTCCCCGTGGGCTCTGCACAGAGCCTCCTCTCCAGGTCCTGTCCCGAGCCCCAAACTCCCCTCAGTGTTTCCCTGAGGCTGCAGAAACAGCACAAGTTGCCCCAAGGGCAGCCCCAGTCTGGCCCCTCGCAGGCCAGGGAGCCCCAGTCCAGCCCCTCGCAGGGCAGGGAGCCCCAGTCTGGCCCCTCGCAGGGCAGGGAGCCCCAGTCCGGCCCCTCGCAGGGCAGGGAGCCCCAGCCCGGCCCCTCGCAGGGCAGGGAGCCCCAGCCCGGCCCCCCGCAGGGCAGGGAGCCCCAGTCCGGCCCCTCGCAGGGCAGGGAGCCCCAGTCCGGCCCCTCGCAGGGGTCCCGCGCGGTCGGGCTGCTCAGCAGACCCCATGTCATTGCGCCATGGGCGGAAGGTCCTTCTGCTCAGCCGTGTCCCTGAGACATGAAGCTGCCTCACCTGGCTCTTCCCAACAGCTTTCAGCTTGGCCGGATACCCAGCCCAGGGAATCTCTCACCCAGCTGGTTAATGCTGGGGCATCACCAGCAGCTGAGAGCAGAAGCTGCCTGAAACACTGAATTTTTCCACCTGCTACATCTCTGCTACTGTGACTGTTTCCATATTATGTTCACATTATTCTTAAATTCCATAACATATTTATGTGTGTCTGCTATCCAAATCAGATGAAGACTAAAGAAACATTAGAAAGCAAAGCAAATACGAGATCTAAAATGTGCAAGAGAGGCTCTCAACACTCCTTTTGCTCCTGATGGGAACAGGTCCACCAGAGCATTGAGGCAAAAGCAGAGGTTTCCCCACCTCGCCGGCAAGAGAAACTTTACGCACCACGTGCCGTAGCATTTTATCTCTCCTCTAAAATTATAGCCTGACCTTGCCCATTTCTGTGAAAACTTTCCTGTGATTAAAACCTAGGCAAGACTGCAGACTAGTCCCCAAGAATAGCCAAAGTGCTGATAAAGCCTTAGCAGTAAATATTTGAAATATATGTTAATATGACAGCACACTTCTCCAGGACAGAAGTCCCACTCAAAACTATTGTACACGTTGAGGGCTAAAATCCTCAGCTGAAGTGATCTGCCAAAGCCATAGGGAAGTCCTTTCTCTCTGGAACAGGAAAAATGGTGCTAAAGAAGGACGATTTCACATCTCTGTGCACCTCCCAGAGCCTCCTCAGATACACCCTCCCTTGGTAGGCAAAATACGGACCTAATGGGATACAACTGGGATACACAGAAGCTCTAAACCAGTTTCCCAAGGGGCCAACGTGTTAAATACCACCTAGGAGCTCTGTCTCTATGTGCTCCCAGGTTGGGGGGCAAGATTCCACTGATACCAACAGCTCTGAGATGCCATCCTTGGAAAACAGCTGGCCCTTATAGGAGCCATCCACCTCACTCCTGCTCTAATGAGGCCAGCCTTTCCTCACAGCCATTACTGGGATATGAAACAAGGGCTAAGAAAGCATCAAATGAGCAGGTACAGCTGAAACTTCACTCCTGAATCATCTCGTGAGTCCGCAGTGTGAACCGCAGTGCCATGTGGCAGTCACACACCTGGCACGCAGTCCCAAGCCACAAACGTGGCCCCGAGGGCTAGCAAAGAGCCCAGAAACCTACGTGGCACTTTGCATCTCGAGCAAAGGAGGGGAAAACGAAGCACGTTTAACTGAGCTGGTACTTACTGTTGTCGTAGATGGGGTTGGAGATCAAGGGAGGAAGCGCTAGGGTGTAGTTGCCGTGCTCATCGGGGAGGAAGGCCTGGAAGCAGAGGCGGACCACGTTGAGGTCGTACTCATCGATGTTGTGCAGCTGCTCTTCGGGCACTGCAGGGCAGGAGGACAGACACGGAGGTTACTCTACGGAACGGCAGAAATGCTGCAACCAAAACGGGGCTGAAAGCTCCCCGAGGAGAGAAACGGCGCCGCCAGCGCGGAGCAACGTGGCCGTGGCCGCTGCCCGCTTCCCAGGAGCCGCGTGCCTAACTCCCTGGGCACAGCAAGCGGCACGGTAGCGCCTCCCTGCATGCAACAAGGTTAGTCGGAAGGAAAGGACAGGCGAAAAGCCCTCCTGGGAGCAGGGCAGCGGTGCCCCCAGAGCCGCTCTCTGGCGCGGCCGGGAGCCGAGCAGCAGAGCAGGCACCTAGAGATGTTTACAAGTCAGTCCCTGCACACGCATTTCTCTCTCGTTTGTGCCATAATAAATGTGCACAAAACGGATGGCACTGCCCAGCAGAAACCTCTCAGCACAAAGCAACCTGTGGATCTAGCTGGGCATCTTCAGGCACAGCGAGAGGTGTCTGCTACGTTACCACCATTTTCCTTTAGAAACTAAGAAGGACAAATGACCAGAAGGAAGTTCCTGGGGTGAGAATGAAGCCCGAACAATACAAACAACCCGCCCTTCCTGTCAAGATCTGTGTCACTTCTGGGCCTTTGGAAGCAGTGATCAGCAGCATCATTTATTTACGTAACACAAGAGGCAAACCCTTTCCGAAAAGGATATTTAGTTACACACACTTGTGGAACTAAAATGTGTAAAATGCAGTGTAAAATGCAGCAATGCTAAATCCGAGACCAGCATTTCAGTTTTGTTCACCTTCCTCTCATTTTCATTTCAAAACACAGGGCTTAGGATATTATTACTAAACATTTCACGTTCTCTTAGCATAGCAGGTGATTCTGGGAAGGGCAGCAGCATATGAACTTGGTAGCACTTTCCTTCCAGGTCTGACATTAATCTATTATGTTGACCCCCAATGATGGCAAATGAAACACTGATTTTATTTCATTTACGTTCAAGTCTCAATAATGAAATCATTTAAAGAGGTCCCCTCTCCCAAAGCTGCTGATACACCCAGCACTTACGGACACGTCCGCAGAGTCAAGAGGTGACCAGCTCCTCAGCTCCCTCCCTCCCGGGCCCGTCCCAGCCCCCCTGCAAGGACAGAGCATTAAAGGTGCCCGAGGTGGAAGGCTGGCGACGCTGCCCTGCTCATGGGCTTGGGCCCCCGGCCCTTTGGGGCTGTCGCGGGGCCGCCTGCACCCTGCACGGGCAGGACCCTCGTGCCCGCTCGGCCCAGGTCTTCCTTCCTTCCACCCTGCGGTGGGCTGAAGCACTAAGCGTGCTGAACTCACAAGACTTTCCATTGGCATTTTCAGCCTTTCTGATGTTCTTAATAGCGCAGTTTCTCCCCATCGCTGCTGTGAAAAGAAAGAAATTGCACCTGCAATTTCACTAGCCCCTGGTCAGCAAAAGCAAGCAGTGAACATTGCAATGTTTAAACACTGGGCCCCAGCTAACAGGCGCAGAGACAGAGCCGCCACGAGGACTCTGCTGTGTCAACCTTGGGGGCTGTATTACCAGACAGGCAAAGTTTCATAATTTAATGTGCCTCACCTTGCTGCTGCCTTCATTAAATTGGTGACCTTTCCTCACTGGTGCCACTGCGTTCTAAGCTAAGTGCATTTATAGATGCAACAGAAATGGCACTAGCTCCCTCAGCCCCAACCGACACCAGGCACCAGGACTGCGACAGGAGCGACGCAGGACCAGCAGGAGCACTCCTTGGGAAAACACAACCCAAAATATCCAGCCCGTTACTATCCAAGCCCAGGGCAGCTCCAGCTGTCGGGAATGCTGCAGACACGGCAGAGCCCTCGAGGCCATTCCTGCATCCACATTCCGGTGGCCGCTGCCATCCACTGGCTCTCAAAGAAGCAGGCAAGGATGCAGTCGATGAAAACTAAGCCATGGAGCATCTCTGTGCTTGGATAGGAGCTCCAGGGAGGTCTCTGAACCTCAGCACTTCTCAGCAGTGCGTGGCTGTGCAGCCCAAGGCAGCCCTGGCAGTCGCCACCGCTTCTTGATACAACCCGAGCTAGGAAAAAAAGTATTCTCTAGATGAGATTGAACAACCAGAGTGCAATGCTATCTTGCTCCCAGCAATTCAAGTGATTCTTATTTGTGCTCTAGCATCTTAGCTAGTAAGCAACTGGCTCCCAAGGACACTTAGGCTTGTGTCAGTGTGTTGGGAGCCTTGGGTGATCATTTGGATCCAGCCAGAAAGCCCAGGCTGCAGCCAAACGTCAAACCAAATACAGAAATTCAGTATCTTTGCCTAATTCTATTCAATGTAGATAGAAACCAAGCACAAAATCCAGATCTGGCTTTTGATTCTGAAACAAGGTGAGGATTTTGTGACTGTGGAATCAAGTGCATCTCTCAAAAATTAAAGCATCAGTCCCAGACTGTGGCTCCCACACATACAATAGCCTGTACCTCAGAGTTAAACCCTGACAAAACAGCTGTGTAAATACAAAAATACATTAGATGCGGATAAAATAAGTATGTTAATCTTAGTGTTCAGGTAGCAGAAGTTTTATATACTATCAACTTTTACAGCTTCCCAATAAATGCACCTGATCTCAGAAAGATGCAGTGGGTCAGAACTGCGAAACACGGACTCACTGTACACGGCGCGCCGTGCTGCTGCAGAAAACACTGCTGCTAATTTGCATGCTCTTGTAAATGATTTAGTATGTTAAAAAAATCGGCAGCTTGAAAGAGGAAGTGCTCAGTCAAGACTGATTCCTCCTGGGCTATTTTTAACCAGATGAGAAGCACATAACAGAGCAGAAAAGGAGAACACGACAGCTGCAACTCCATCTTGCGATGACTTGTTTAAAAATACACAGAGGCTGAACCCCATGCTTGAAGAGCGAAGCTTTCATCCATTCCCAACCATATCCCCCTCACACCTAAGGAACAATCACCCAAATAAAACAATGTTATTTTTAATGAATGTCTAATTCTGCTCCGTCTGAAGTCAATCTGAGACTAACCGCTGACCTGAATGGATGCTGGCTCACACCTAGGGGATATTAAACACAAACAAAAACCAGGCAGACACAAACACGCTGACTAGCGCTTGGAGGACGTCCACACGGAGGCTCCGGTGTCCTCTGGCGTTACTCCAACTCCCATACAGAAAGGCAACGAAAGGCACCAAACCTGACGACTTTAATGTGACTAAAGTTAAAATAAATAAATAAAGATGTTGAAGATTTGGGGAAGGGACAGGCCTGGGGCAGAAGGGCGCGCAGCACCTTGCGGTGGGAAGCTCGGAGGAGCCGCTGCGCTGCCGCGGGTGACTCTGCCCATGTGCAGGAAGGATTGCCCAACCCAACAGATAGGGTAAAACGGGCCTGCCCACGACACACGAATCAAAGGCAGAAGCACTACGCTCTCGGCGAGGGTTCAGCTTCCTCTTTTGCTGCTCGCCGTGTGGCACCACACCTATTGTCTTCACGCAGATCCCACTGAACCAGCTGGGATCCGACCCATAGCCTACATAAACGTCGGAGCTGAGTTCCTGTGGTGGCCCTGGCTAAGGAGAATTGAGTCCTCCTCTGGCAGGGAGTGATTCTCTCCTGTTTTCTCTGCAAGCAGGAGTATGTCAAGGAATGGTGCTTAGCAGAGGTGTTTCGCTAGGTGAGAGGAGAGCTTTCAACACTAACCTTTAGCGACTCAAAAGCACAGCAAATGAAAATACTATTTAAAGGAATCTAAACTCTCAAGTTAAGTATGGGGGCATCCCCAAACAAACACAAAACAAACAAAACACAAGAAGCAACCTATTAACCCCCTCCAAAAAACCCAAACTCACCCAAAACAATAACAACAACAACAAAAAAATACACAACTAGAGTCATCATAAAGCAAAAACAACCATCTCACCAAGATTCCGGCAACTGAATTTTTAAAATGTTACGTAAAGTGTTAAAAAATTGGACTTGAGAAGCATTTGCTGTTGAACCAGAATGGGGCTACTAGTAATAATAACTAGTAAATTCTGTCTTAATAAACCTACATTCAACTCTTCTAGAAAATGCTGATTCCTCAGCTTAAAAAAATGATTTCCCTTGAGATACTTCCCTACTGCCATGGGGGTAGCCCGATGCAGCCCCGAGCTGAGCTGCTACCTCGAGCTGCCTCCCCAGGCAGCTGCCTCCCGCCAGCAGCGCACCCGACCGGCACCAGCTTTTGGGTCGGGTTGTCCCTGTCTCAGACATCTATATGACTGAAATGCAAAGACATCCAAGGGGCTTCCTGCAGAATAAGAGACGTCAGGGAATTTCCTGTATTTGCTCCTGTGAAAACTGGATGCTTTCTAGTTTTAACTCACCAAAA
>JAVCKT010000526.1:0-21470 GCA_032273925.1 Rhynchotus rufescens | reverse complement strand
AGTTATCTGCTTTAAGATGCTCCATGATCATCTTTGACCAAAGAAGAGCAAAGAGCTGCAGATGGCCTTTCACAGAGACCATTTGTTCTGACTCTTCAGCTGTTTATACTGGTTGGCCGTTCACTTTTTTTTTCCTCCCATTGCTCAAATTACAAATACTTGGAGGAGAAAAATAATTAGTGCAGCAGGTAAATCATTTTCCTAAAATTTGAGGCGTATTCCTGTTAAAAAGCTAAAATTTGAGGCGTATTCCTGTTAAAAAGCTAACACACACATTTTCCTAGTCTGAAAATGCATAAACACATACAATAGGGTCACACAGGGACTGATCACACACCTAGAACCTTTCATTGGCCTTCAAGTTCAGAAGAGACCTAGAATTTTTCTTCCACAGATAAATTCTTGATATAAGCTCCTAAAATAATTCTAGGAGATTATGTGGTAGAAGACACCTTTAAAAATTCCCAATATCCCAAGAGCCACAGTGCAGTTTTGGACAACACTTGTAATCTCATTTCATACAAAGCTGAGCACGCTGCCAGTCCCTGGCTAGAGCTGGACTTCTCCATGGATTAGAGGTGGAAGGCCTGGTCTAAACAGGTGATACGAAAACATATTTTTCTGCCTTGGAAAATAATTGGATCAAACTAGGCATGCACAAGTACGTGTACAAAGACTAATTCCAGCTCAGGGGTGCATGTGTGTGGGTGCCCACATGCATACACTTGAGTTGTTCACTTGCTAAATTATATATCCTACAAATCCATGTAGTTATGATCATTTTAAATGTCATATTTATCAGATTTCTGGTAAAAAACATAAAAAAACCGCCCACACAAGTTCAGTTCCCACTGCACTAATGATAGTAACATAAATAGAGTTGCTTATTGTACCGTAAAAAATAAAAACAGTCAAAAAAGCCCCAAAAAATTAATAGTCTGGCATTACTGCTGGGTGGTAGCCCGTATTAATGTATATTACCACTTTATTTTATATTCCAGGAAAGATGAAGTTAAGGTCAAGTCTACACGAATATCAAAAGTGCATGCATGGGATATTTCAAGAAAAAAAAAACAAATCCAAACATCTCAAACTACCTTAAACTCCTTAAACGTGCCCCTCGAAGCTCACGTGTTGGACCCTGGACCTTCATGGAGCACCTTGCCTTGCTTTCTTTGCCTGCACGCCCAGGGAATGCCAGATAAACCCGTTGGTACTGTTGCTCCCAACATCACACTTGGCTCTCCTCCCGACAGCATCATCCACAAAGACCAACCTGCTCTTGGAGTGTGCAGGAGTTCGCCCAGCTGGCACTAGATGGTGATGTGAGGCACTGCATTTTCCCACTGCAGAAAAGCTTTGCTGAAAGGAAAGCACTTGCAATAAATCCTCATTTTAATGTGCAGGTTGAGAGGGTGAGGTACTCAGAGAAACAGCCACAACTCCGTGTTCCTTCATATTTTTAAATATTAGTTTGGTTATATTCCTTCTGTTTTAAAGTCGGCATTGTAACCTCTTTAATTGATTTAGAAATGGGAGATGGAAAATTATACTCTTCCTGTTACAATTCCAAAAGAGAAGAAAAAGGAAGAGAATAGGGAGAAAATATGGAAGATTTCCTGAAAAAAGAAAGAAGAGTGGCTTAGAGGGAAGCAGTCAATTCCCATTTATAAGGTAGGGAGTCTAGCAAACTAATTAGCATTAGAGCCAGATCAATTTTCTTACACAAAGTGTTTTATGAGATTGTTACATGACAGAATACTAATTAAAACTGATTGGCCTAATTAGAGTAGCATTAATAACATAGCAGGCACCGGCGGCAGCATTGCTTAGTCCGTGATGTGCTTTAAAGATAAAGATATGCGAGAGTCACCACAGACATCCCTTGTTTTAACATAACATTTTGTTTTGTAACAAGCCAACAGTGTGCCTGTGATTATACACTGGTGAACAGCTTGCTGCTTTTTTTTCTGCAGTGGGAGAACACGAAGGAAAATGGCAAATTAGCCAGGATAAAGAGAGAGACAAATTGAGGACCAAAAACAATGGTGTGTGAGAAAAGCAATTAGTGAGAACCAAATATGAAGCATTGGTCTGATTCTCCAAAGCCCTGAACCTTGTGAAGTAATTTACTGGGAGATCACGTCGGCAATACTTCACTTTGCTATTGTGTTAAAAACTACAAGCAACACGGGACAGCAGAGAAACAGACTGCCCTTCTCTGCGAGTTGCAGCGCTGGAGCCTGAAAACACCAATCGGTCTAGAGACTCCCTGGGGTCCTCCTCCTCATGGACTGGCTGACTCGCCAACACATCCCAACAAGGTAGCTCGTGAGAAGCTACTCACACTTCAGTGGTGATGAGGCCTTTTGTTTACAAGCAAAATTTTGGAACATAAATCAAAGCTATCCTTTATTAAGGAGGATATTGCATGGTGTACTGAAATATACCATGTATCTGGGGGAATTCTCCCAGCTGGTGCTTTGAAGCACTTGCCTAAGCCTGTTTGCCAGTTAGATTTTAACCCTGTGATTCTGCCACAACAAATGTGAAATAAACTATTACCAAAACTCAGAATACACAGGTCTGAATAATATAGTTGGTACAAATGAAGGAATTACAAATTTTACACCAACAGCCGAGGCATGTACTTTAAGTAGGTAGGTAGTTAGACAGACAATATAAAAGCTTTAAAAGCAACTGTTTTCTTATTCATAGAACAAGACCACCAATCTAAATTAATTATAGTGGTAAGACTGTATTACAGTACTGCCAACATGATGCTTCTCATAGAACAATGGTATGACACAAAATCAAGTAAAAGATAACTTATTCTATTCCCAAAGGATGCTACCCTGAAATTGCCAGTCCTGGTCACTTCTGCCTTCCATAGCATCTATGGTGAAGCAGGTCCTTCATACATGTCATCTCAAAAGGAGATTTTATTCATAAATACCTTCAGTAGCATAAGAATTGTTCACCCATGTGGGTAGATTTTCATAAGGAAAGCTATGTCATTTTAAGATAACCACTCTTTTGTGAGTCAACGACTGCAAAGAGCTGCTAAACCTCCAGATCACGTTGAAGTAGGAAGCAGTGTTGTGCAACAATTGCCCACTTCCCCATGCAGAGAAGGCCTTGCAGAGAATTCCCCTCAAGGGAAAGACAATGGAAAATTCAATCAAGAGACTGCAATAAATGAAAGTGATGATGTTCATTATAATTTTAGTTATCCAAATAACCTAGATAATTATGTACTCATTACTTTTAAATAAATATCTTCGGATGTTATCATTTCCTAAATCTGAACACACACTGATTGAAGGCAAAGATTAGAATTAAATACAAAATATTAAAATCAAGTAATTACTGTATAAACTTTACAAATTAAATTATTAAACATCATATTAATTATGCAGTTTATAGTACCCCATAATTACAGTATGAGTAGACAGAAAAAAAAATACTTGTATGCTGGACAAAAGGAGACCTCCGAGGACCTTCAGAGACTTGCTCTTGGGATCTGAGTATGTTTTGAAGAGTCCAGGGCAAGTAGTGGAGCTATTCTTAGGTGAATCACATGGCCCAGCTTTGAGATTCATAGCATCTACCAAGTGTCATTTTAGGACATATACATTTTACACGAACATATGTCAGAACCGTGTAGGCGACTTCACTGAAAATCACTTGTGCCAATCACTAATGCCAAATTACTCACAATTTGGAGAGTTACAAATGGGTTAAGTGCATAAACAACTTTAAAAGCAAAACTGTACATAAAAATCCACCATTTGGGCCCTAGTATTCATACTTCAACACTCCCATAAAACTTTTAAAGGATCCTAAAGCTGAATACACATTCTGTTGCTGAGGTCCATTCCACTAGGTCTGTGTGCCCCTAAGTTGCCTAAAATATTATCTTGCTTTCTTATTTTATGAGCATAAATTTTTAAATTTCCATGTTGTTGGGTTTGTTTGTTTTGTTACTTTTTCTTTTTCTGAATTTATGCTTCAAATTCCATTTGGCAGAAGCTTCAGACCCTCTGCTGAACCTGCCTACCTAATGGAAAACAGGCTGTAGCCTGTGTTTTGATCATAATCTTCCTCAAACTTTAGCTGGCAGTCTAGGTGTAGAATTTCTCCTATATCAAGTACATGATAGCTGATATAAACAGATCAAAGATTATACAGATTCCCAAAATTCAATCACTGTTGAACACAGTGCAAGAAATACATGGACACCGTATGAATAAAACAAAATCTGTATTCAGTTCTCTGCCTCAGTTTCTTTGCCATTTAGACTTGCTTTCTGTACTTGGACCATACCTATCTTACTAGCTTAGGTTTCTTCTTTCTGTATAGAGCTCTGTATAGAGTCTATAATGCATAATTTCTTTACCTAGTTCCTTCATCCTCAGACAGCCCTGCAGCTAAGTTATTCCTCCAGCTTTGAAAGAATTCCTTTTTCTTATTCTTTGTTGTGTCCATGTTACCATTCATTCTATTCCCTTTTCACTTTTGCTATTCCTCAAGCTAGGAAACTAATATGTAAAAAAATTCTTTTTCCTTTTACAGATTTTAAAGTCTTCTAAGCTTCATGCAAAGAGGTGATAAAGAAGCTTCTATACAGACTGTATCCAGATCATATTTCTTAATATTCTGATCTAACTATAAAGCCAGAGTTTAATGAGGCCGACTTGGAAGAAATATAACTCAGCCTTCTAGTTATGCCTAGCTACGCATATGGTTACCATCACATACACAAAGGCATTTAATGACAAATTAACTTTATAAGGCCAGTCAAAATTAATAAATTGCAGAATATGCATGAAAATTACCGTATTTTCAGCCAACTCCTCCTATCCTGAAAGTAAGGTCACCTTTATCTATGCTCCTGGGTATGGATTTGGATTGCTAAATTTTTGGACCTACTTGAAAGTTATAGTGCAAACATTCACTCCAGCTTGTTGATTATCATTCCATAGCTATCCCAGATGTAATGTGGTCCAATAGCACAAAAAATCTATTTTTATAGACAATAAAATTGTCTAAATAAAGACAATGAGCAATGTAACCTTCATTGTCAGCCACTGTTTTGCAAACACATGAACTTTGGTTTAACAAAGAACAGAAATCATTTTAGTATTAACAAATACCACAATACTTCTGAGGAATCTGAACTTCTGAGTTATACAACAGGGATGCCATTTGTAGTTATATTCAGCATTGCAAAGTCTTGCATCTGTTCAGGTTTTTAAAAATACTTTGAAAAGACAGATGTCATTGTCTTCTTCAAGAGTACCCAGAAGTGTATTAAATACCACAGGAAGGGCATTAATAAAACAAAGGTACATCAAATACATAAAAATAAGAAAGTGCTGAGGGACCTGAAATTTTAGAAAGTGTAATCATGTTTTAAAGTTTTTGTTTTGTTTTGTTAAATATACCACTAATGGATGTTAAATATACTGGTCCATATCCTCTGCTGGCAAAAATCAATAAAGCTAAAATAGATTTGTATCATTTGTGGCTCTATCCCAGTATTCTGACATTTACATTTCTGGCAGTTCATTTGTCTTCAGCATGCTTCCTGACGACTTTCATTTTGCAAGTGGTGGGAAAGCTAAGATCTTTGAGACCACCTCTAGTGCAAGTCTCACTTCTGAAAATACCTCTTCACTTTCACATAATTTCATTTTACCTGGAACCTATTCAAATATGCTTATTGCTTTAAAGGGAAATTAACAGTGCAGATAAAAAAGTTCACACATTCTATGATAAGTTGTCTCCAGCTGTACAGCTGGATATAACTCACTTAAGCTGCAGTCTCCCACCTGTTTTCACATGGTGTCTAAGTGCTCTACAAATTAAAAGTGGTCTGCAAAGCACAGCATGTGACTGATGAAAACACCATGAACCAACCTTCAGCTAACCATGCCAGTTTATTTTAAAGAAACCTTGCTGCTCATTATCACTTAAAATCCACCAGTAAGTTTCATGCCAGTCTCAAGGCATCAATCCCATTGCTCTTCCCTGCGAATCCTGGTGCTCTGCAGACCACCAAAGGGACTGGCTTCACGTAAGAAGTAAACTGCAGGTAGTTTAACTCCAGTGACAGGTTAACCATTTTATTAAGCAGCATTTCAGCTGATCACTTACACTTCTACTACATTCACTTAGGAGCCTCTTGCTCCAATTTATTTCCCATGAACTGTCTGTCTGTTCTCTGGGCTCATGTGGCAGACAAAGGCAAACTGCAGAAGACTAGTGACAGCGGAGTGAGACCTCGTCTCCTCTGCAAAGTGGTTGTGAATGGACCTGGCTGTGAGGGCAGCTCAAATGGAAACCACACTAGAGTTGAGGTATGTTTGAGAGCTCAGTAAAATTCTGTCATTGGACATTAACTTTCCTGCTGGAAACTGTTTCTTCAAAACCAAAGTTTTCTGTAAAAATAGATTAGTTTTGGTGGAATAGGAAAGTTTTCTTTTTGACAAACTCTCCAAATATAAACTGTTGGGAAGGAACAGGGTGTTTGGCACCTGTAATATTTAAGATGGGGGGAAAAAAAGCATTTCAGTGCTATGAGAATGAGCATTTTATATGGATTTAGCTGTCACCCTCCTGTCTCATCTGAAAGTATGACACATGAAAAATTGTCCATGTGCTTTCATCCAGTTATGCAATATTTTCAGTCTTCCAAATCTTTCCTTCAAAATAGACATATATAATATATATGTAAATATATATAAAAGGAAGAAATAAAAAAGTTCCTTGGTCTAGAAAAGGATTCCAATACTCAGTTTATAACTAGAGCTAGCTATAAGGCAAAGGCAGCATGTTCTAGCACCACTAAAAGCCAGTCTGGTACTGTGAACTGTGAAACTGAGTGCCTTGACTAAATCCTGTCTTGGCTACTGCAAAGAATGGCTAGCAGGCTTCTTTCAGAATATAAAAGAAAATTTATTTTTCACATATCAAAGCATCATTGGTTGAGCTGGCATAACAGATTCTCAAAAATTACTCCTTACTACAGCAGCAGAAAAGCTCCAAACAACTAGTAGTTTAACTTGACAAGGACAAAGTGTTAGAAAAGACATAAAGAAAACAAGGAAAAATTCCCTGTTCACACTGTATGACAATGGCATGCCTGGATACAGAGCTGGTCTCACCCATTTAATATACCATCCAGTTAAAACACCACGTACACTTTCACCCAATAGGAAAATAAGAATGCAATCATAATGATAACATCTAGAAACTGCAGAAAAAGTGAAAGAATGCACACGACCATGAATTAGAATAACTTTCAAAATGAGTGCCTATATTGCTTGCTTGCCTAGAAACATCCCAACTGCACTCAAGCTAATTTCGCAAAGATATCTAAAGGAATTTGATTGGAGATTGAAGACATCTAAAGGAATTTGAGAGTCTGTCCTATCCTTAGAGGAGCATTTACAATCTTGCTAAGTACACAAACCAACCAGTTGCAGTAATGAATCTTCATTCTAGACACCATCAGTACAAGAAGTCTGCTGGATCTACATTCAGATCATTTACATCATTATCAGATCTATTTCTGTTCCCTGCTCAGCAAAGACCAACAAATTGTCAGCTTGTTCACTCTATCCTTTGAAATTAATGCACTTGATTTGCAAGATATTCTTCATTTCTCTTGTTCTCAGGTACAAGACTGATAAATAATCCCTCGGCAAAAACATCTCACAGTACTGATCAAAACTAATATTGTTTCTGGTTCAGAAACAATAAGATCATCTTTGATGATATTTGCAAAAAGCTAGAGGAAACACACATTTTTGCAGTTCACTCCATCTCCCTTCGACAAAAAAGAGAGACAAAATATGACCATGATCCACCTCACAATTCTCTTATAGAAGGTTTGAGGCAGCAGTTTGCAGGATGCTCTCTGATTATCCTGCAAGGAGAAAAGCATACTGTAGCTAAAGGACTAGAACACGAATGAATCTGCATGCCTGGATCTATGGGCAACTGCACAATTGGGTCTGAAAAAATAGAGATGAAATTAGGAAGTAATCAAACAGAAAATCTCTTCCTTTAGCCAGCCAACTGAGCTGAGAGGCCTTAGGGAACCATCTTGAACAAACCCACACAGGAGGCAACTTTGCAAGGATTATAGGTCACTCTTCAGTAAAAGAAGAATGAAGAGCACCCTTCAGCCTACCGTTAAGCATGCCATGGCTGAGCACTGTTGTTCCCACAGCCTCTTGACTGCATTTTGGTCTACAATCTTGCTCCAGGACCAAGTCAGGTACTTATTTTCTGAATGTGGAGGTGAGCAGGGAGTGTACCGTGTCAGGATGATAAAGGATTGCAAAAGGAAGTCCAGATTATTGTCCTGTTCTGCACAAGAAAGGTTCTCTCAAGTGCTCCAAGCATGTGGTCGCTCCATCACTCTCATGGTTATGTGGAATCACTGTACTATAGAAAGTGGGTGGGGATTTTGGTCAGGCTTAATACATAGGGCTGAAGGACAAGCCATGGGGCAGAGGCTGATGGCCACAGGCAGCTCTGCATTTGGGGCTATAGGCTGAGGACTGCTTTAACCCATGAGTCCAGCTGGTGGAGCCAGGAACAGCAGTACAAGCGCTGCAATAACTGGTCCCCAGCTCAGCCTCACAACTCACCTCTAACAGGGTTTCATGGAGATGGTGTGGATCTTAGTGGAGCCCTACTTAAAACAGAAAACTACTAATGGTAATTTTCCCCACTGCGTGAAAGCCCATACAAGGATCGCCAGAAACGGACTGCATCCCTCCCAGGACATAAGCTGTTCATCAAGGCACATTTTACATCAGAAAAATCAGATGGCAGGAGAGCCCTACTCAGAATGCAAATGCAGAAAGCATCTGCCTACGCACAAACATCCATATGCCAGTGTGTAACAGAACGGAGTTGTTTTCCTAGAACAAGCAGTGTTCTCCTGCACAGCACAGCAGCCTTTCCTTCCCTGCAGCGGCGTAATGCAGCCAACCCTGCACTAAGCCTCCCAAGCTTTCTCCCATGGAGGAGCTCCTTTCAACACCGGCTCAAGGTTGCTCTCCCTTTCTGCCTTGCATAAAGAGCCAAGTGACCTCCTAGTCTCTACTGAAAATTGTGCATGGCAACAAGTACCCACGCTGGGGTCCTTCCAAGGCAGAAGTAACTTAAACCCTAAGCGGAGGACAACACCGCTCTCATAAGACATAGTTTAGATTTACAGGCACCTCCTCTCTGCCATCTCTCATCACTCTTTATTTGAGATGTTGCTTCTTCACTTTGGCTAAACAAGTTACAGACATTCAGGATCATGACGCTGCTTTACCTTTTCAAAACTAGCTAGCATCCAAAGCTCTTCCCCTGCATCCAAAGGATTACACTGGTACTGATGCCAGACCTTTTGTGTTTTAAATCCAGATCATTAAGGGCTATTCTTTCACAAACACTAATATTTCTGTATTATTTTATTCCTTTTTCAGGTATTCAGAATGTAACAAGTAGAAAAATTAAACAGCTGTACAAAACATATTGAAAAGAAACAAGAATAAGCAAGTCATCATATCCAGGCATCATTTTCTGCAGCATTAAAAAAAAAAAAAAAGAAAGAAAAGAGCAAATATATGGAAGAAACTGAAGACTTTCTATTGAAAGAATACTATACCTAAATTGAAAAATATTGCATACACAGCATGAAAAATTGTAATTCGGTATAGTCATCTATGTAGTAATTTGTTTTAGAAAGGACTCTGCATATACATCAACTTCCCCACAAATGCTGGACAAGAACATTCATTGGTTGCCATTTGTAACACTGCCTCGTCTTGATGAACCCATAAGGAATCTCAGAATGACAGTCATAATTTTATATTATTATATTTTATATATAATTATATTTATATATATACAAGGATTGTGTGTCACATCAGTGTGATATAAAGCAAATTCATTTGCTTTATAATTTCACAATGTTATTTCTAGCAGGAAAATAGACCATAGTTTTGTATAGCACCTTCTACCAACCTCAAATAGACAATGCTGGTGGGGTTTTTGGTGAGGAAGTTACACTTTAGGCTATGCTGAGATGCAGTGTCTGGCCTACAGACAATAGAGTTTGAGAAGAGTAGAAAGAAAGTGTGAAACATTTAGTGGAGAAAAGCTCAGTTTTTAAGGAGTAAGGTAGAAAAACATGGTAAGTAGCTCCAAGGAGCTGAGCCTCCCATGGCTATCTGGGACTGGAGATCCTAGGAAGAAAAAAGCTAATACACAAATAATTAGCCTCATAAACTACAGGTAAATCTTTCCTCACGTTTGCAACCTTTTTCCCTACCTTGGCTTGGTTGACTCTGCTGAATTACAATTATATTACATGCATAGTCAATAATTAAAGCTGCCAAATGAAAGCTGCTGAAACCAGGGTTCAGCTTAAACATCATCCTGACAGTGCTCAAAGCATGGTCATCACTGCACCCTGAGCTCATCAGGCCAGGCAGCTGGATTCTACCTTGTGACACATGTGCAGCCCCAATAGCTTTAATCAGGGCCCACTGCATTGATTCAAGAGACCTGAAAAACACAACCAAATCTTGATGGTGACACAAACCCTTTTAGGATTGGGGACTTTGAAGCACAGTTTCTCCAGATGTAGAAACATGGACTTAGCGAGGCAGCACTGCTCAGGGCTGGAAGGCACGGAGCACATTTTCGACCTACGTGTTCCTCCTAATTGCAAGGCTTACACAGCACTCGGCAGAAAATTCTTTTCAGTTCAGTTTGGAGAGAGACTTCAAAGTTCATACTTCAACAAAGCATAAAAAAAAAGGATAAATTTCACTAATATTTCATCTATATTGTAGACTCAGTAAAACTCAAAGGTCTGTACTTATGTCAGCAGCTGTTCTCACAGTGTTGTTTCCCCACTGTGATTATGACAAAAAAAGCAACAGGACAAATATCACTTAAGGCAGAGTGTCTCAAGACGCAGACCTATCTAATCTCCTCTGAGTGGTAACATATTTCTCAATCGATATATGGGACCATCTCTTTTAAACTACAAATAAAACATACCTCATATCACTTGTACCTCTCTGCAGCTTCAGTTTTGTCCTTGGGAAAGTGCTCCCCATCTCTGCCTGCCTCTGACTTCTACTGAGATGTTTTGAATATTAAGTGCCAGCTACTTTCATCCACAGGGAACCCTCAGACAGGGCAGCTGAATACATAGTGTCTATGTCAAAGCTTTACCTATCTTTTTGTTTAGAAAGAGGAACTTGGAAAACTGACGCCAAAGACTAATTTCAATCTCCTTGTAGTAAGAATACCAAAATCAATTTCAGACAGAGGTAAGAAGTGAAATAAGAAATTTGTGCACATAACAAAATGAAATAAATAACAAAAGAAGCAAGTACAAGAGTTTGCTCTGTAGCAAACTGCAGAGACTATGATGGAAGAGACAGTTAGTGCTGATAAAGCTGTTCAAAATCAACTCAAAAAGTCAAGACTTTGCTGAAAGGGGAATTTATCCATGAGAAGATCAGGTAGAGGTTTCTTCTTCTACAGGAGGGTTGATATTTGCAATAAGTGCAGAAAATTGTTAGTAAAACAGGAAAGGCTAAAAACTAAAGTAAAATTTAGATTCAGTGAAGGGAGAAAAAGAATATGATATTTTTAGGGTGCAAATGAATTAGCTTTTCTTAAGGAGAGAAATAGAATAAAAAAGACAAGCTACTTAGCTGTATCTTTTAAGTTGGCTATACTACAAAGCTGTGTTGGGTGTTTAAAATTTGAATACTTTATCTTTTTTGTATATTGCAAAACAATTCCATTAGCCCCTTGAAAGCAATTTGGCTTCTTGCAAATTTTTGCATGGGACGATCAAGTGCTATACACACATTTATGAAAGACAATCTTCCTGTGTTTATAAATGTGATACCATAATGTGTTTCTAGGTAGTGGATTTCATAAGCCACTTCCTTGCACAAGGATCTGCTCCAACTCATGCTGATATAAGTAAAAAATACTAATACATAAGCAAAAAATAGTCTTAATAATTTCAGTAATTTGGGTGCAGAAAAATGTGATGGGGAGGTGAAGCCTAGAATGCTACAATAGTAGTCAAAATGCAACAGTAAATGCAGATCTCAGTTAAAGAAGAGCTGAGTTTTCAACAGCTTTGCTCTCATAGCAATCAAGTACTCAACTCTGAAGTCTTCCTTTCTTCCTTCCTTGCTCATTATCCTACACTACAAAATAATTCTCTCCTATTGCACCAGAAGAGAAATGATTGACTGCAAGTACATGCTGATCCCATGATCCTTCTCATTACCAGCTTTGCTTGTTAAGGAAAAAGAACTGGAAAAAAAAGCTTCAGAACAACTACAGGAATTTTCTCTGAGAATATTTTTAAGTGAATTTTTAAAGTAATGGAAAGTTCTACATGTCCTCCATTCATTTGTCAAAAGAAATGCACAGCAAGCATTTGCAAGGCCAGATTTTCTATTCGCATAAGAAAAGTTGTAAATACACATTATCTACTTTCTCATGTTATTTGTAAAGTAGGAAAAAAATCTATTTTATTGAACTGAATGCTCGGTACTTTCTCACTAATGCAATATTAAGAGCCCTTTTCTATTACTAGAGTAGAGCTTTAAATGAAACACCAAATATATTTTGTCAGTTGAAGCATGGCAAATGTGACCACCCTTAAAGAAGGGCTGACAGTTAAGCTGTGTGCACTATGAGTCTATCGTCAAGCATTACTGACTAAAGTATCACTGCCCTGATAGGACGCAGTTCTTGTCTACTAACCAATTTAAGCTTTCCCCTCCTAAGGGGGGTTTTATTGATATTGGTTCTTCTAATAACGATTCTTCTCTAAATTCAATCAACAGCTGTTTTAGTAAGCCAGGGACAGAAAATAAAAGCTTTGAAGCCTTGTTTGTTGATTTAAAAATCATTTACAGAATCCAGGGAAAGTATTTTCTATGATCTACAAGAGAAAGAAAAGCAGATCTGGATTACTGATTTATATCAGTGCACAGAAATTCAAAATATGAAAACAACGTTATTTTCAATCGATCCCCTTTAAATGCAGAAAAAAAAAGAAGGAAATAAGGAATAGTTGAGGGGCTTGGGTGTTTGTTCTATATTTTGTTTCAATCAATACCTCCCTCAGAAAACTTAAATTGATGTGCATCCTCTCAACTGCATGAACTGTTCATATAGCTACTCTCAGTTCACAGTAAACTGCAGGATCGCATGACCCAGCTTAGCCTGATTTTAGGTTAAATTGTTTTCCTACAGAAGAGCAGCATATGCATACAAAGCTGTCATAACACAGATGGTTTATAGTAACTTTGTCACAGAGTGTCTTGAGTCCTCACCAAATTAAATTGACTACAGCACAGTGAAAAGTGTGTTATTCTTGGGTAAGCATGCAATTGCCTTACCAATATCAACAGCAGTCTCAAGGCTACACACATGAAAAAGAAATTGTCTTTTACAATTTAAAACCATAGACATATTTTAGCTCAAACTTTACAAGGATCACTTTTTAAATGAGTTGCATGATTAAAAAAAAAAGTAATTTCTTAGCAATGAAAAGAAAGAAAAGTGTCAAAATGCATATGGAGCATGAAGTTACTTTGTGCTTGTACAGCTTACTGCCCCATTATATTGATAAACTGCTGAAAAAAAAAGTGCATCTGCTTTTATGTATCAATAGGACTGCACCAATGTATTCATTTTAAATCAGTAAATCACAAGGATTTCTTAAACTATATCTTCTTAGGAAGACGAAAAACAAGCTTAGAATTCTCATATGTTTGGAATCCAAAACGTTTTTTGAATACTTCACTTTCTAGTTTGAAGCAGTTTAGAATCTAATTTAAAAAATAAAATCAAGTTCTATCTTCTAAATATCAATAAGATGATATGCTGCACCACAAAGAACTTCTAAAACAAGAGTTCCTACAATTGAATTCGTAACTCTAATTTAGGAAAACTTTACAAATTTATATTAGGCATATTAAAAACAGCCATTTAAATAAAAGGAGACAAAATTTTAAAACACAGCTATTGTTAAGAAAAAACACTTTTCAGCATAATGCTTTATATTTTCCAAACTTCACAAAGACTGAGGCCTAGGCAATGTATGGGCTCATTTTTAGCCCCACATTCTTCAGTAGAGGTGCATAAAATAAAAAGGAGAAAAACTACAGCCCCAAAACCTGGAAAGGAGCACTGTGTTTGGTAATTAGCTAAGGACTTCATAACAGGAAATTCAAGCTTACTGCTGCCATGTCATGACCCAGTGAGGTCTGGCCAGAGACTAGGAGTGGTGTCTTGTTGGGTGAGGAATACTGATTTCTCCAGAAATAAAAAAGAAGCAGTGTAAGAAATATTCTCCCAAACAGCCCTAAAGTTCTTACAACATGCCAGAGCTTACTTTTGGTTTCAGAAGGTTGCTGCAGTAGGTCTCTAATGTCCTGGAAACCAAGAGGAAGAGTGCAAATAGCTGAAACAAGGATACGTTGCTAATGATGAGTAGGAAAGAACCAAGTGTGTAGTTACACAAACAGAAAGGTTCTGTCTTTAAATGAATAGCAGCTAGCAAGGGATGTAACATAACAAGAAGAAAAGGTTTGATCCATACTCTACACTTAAGAGAAAAACAAAAGAAAGTACAGGTCCATTACCTAACAAGGAACAAATAATGGATGACACACAAGGTTGAAATGTTAAATGTCTTTTTTTCTTCAGTCAACCAAAAGAGTGAACTGTGAACAAATGCTAAACACACTTACTGTGTCATCCTATTGTTAATAGTAAGGATCCAAAGGATGAATCACAATATTATCAACGTAATTTCTGTTTCGGGGCAGGCAGCTTAAATTACTTAGCAGAAATAAGCCTAGCTTAAAAATGTATTTGACACAAGCCCAGTGCAGCATCCTCTTGACCCTCTTTTATAATTACCTATATCCATGGTTTGTAACTGTTGCCCTCAATGCCCTTGGGAATGCGTAATCCAGAAGGTTTCTGAGAGAAGTGTGTGCCCTAAATTGCAAGGCTAAAAGGCATACGTGGATATCCACATCTCCCCAGGAAATAAATAAATAAAAAAGGTAACTACAAATGACAATATTTGAAAACTAATGCCACAAATAGCGATATGGTAAGGCACAAAACCACTAACAACTTAGGCAATACGTGAATAGTCATCAATACTTCAATCTAAGTAGAACACTAAATTGTGTTCTGTAGGTGACTTTCCTCGAGAAATTTGAAGAAAACTATTATGATAAAGTTAAGCAATATTATTTTAGACAGCATTAAATCAAAATAAATAAATAAACAAAATAACATGAATCGCATTTGGCACAAAACATGTAATAATGCTGGGATTTAATCAGCATGCAGCACAAACGTTATTCTCTTTTCTAGATAGGCATGGCATGATGAAAGTGGCTAGTTGCCCTCAGCTGGAGCACTCAGTGTGTGCAGCTCTGGCAACAACCTTTCAAGGGGGAGAATCAAAAACATGACCACGTGTGGCAGAGAACAAAACGTCTGAGAGGTTTGGAGAAGGTGACCTCTGCAGAGAGGTTGAAAGAGATGTCTGTCTTTGTTCTACAAAACAGTAGAAGCAAGAGAATGGAGGAGAAGACATGACTTAAAAAATTCTGCAAAATTTTTAGCTAGTAATAACCGAAAAGATTGAAAAGACTGAAAAATAAATAACAACTAGGTTGATAATTTTCAGGAAAGAGCAAACATACCCCACGTAACTTCAAAGTAAAGATACATATAGAAATGGGTTATTCAAGGAGATCCTAGCTCCTTACTGAAGATATCCAACATCACAGAAACATCAATCAGGAATTGTTGTCATCAATTTGATGACAGGAAATAAAACTTTATATGCCTTTTGAGGCAGCCCTTGATATCAGCACACATAACACAGCTAGCTATATAATGGCCATATTATAACTACCAACACAGTAGTTTCATGAGAACCTGCTCAGTTAATGCAGCAAACCACTGGACATGGTTCCATTTATAGTTGATTTTAACATAGGAAACGCTTGCTATACTGCATTACCACAATGGAAAATAGGTCTCTCTGTTTCATAGAAGAGATGGGCAAATCTGTACAAGATGCATCCTTAGCAACAAAATCCATGCCTTGCTATATGAAAATAACTATATCAGGTGAGCAGTAATCACTCTCTGTGTGGGATGGAAAATATTAGAGGAGTAAACAGATGATGCCTTAATTTGAATAGTATTGTTATTTTTCTGTACCATTTTAGATGGGGAAAGAAAAGAGACACATATTTTAGGTAAGTGATACAATCTCAGAAACACATAAAGGGGAAAACAAACGTAAATGAAAACAAAATCTGAGGCATTTCAAATCAGCTACAGACATCTTGGTTGTGCCGCACAGAAGTCTCCCTTAATGGATTATAGAAATTTGTACTTCTCTACATTATGTCCATAAACTTGTGTGTGTGCAGATATATGCACTTACATAAACAGAAATTAGTAAAACTTCGGTAGCACAGAACTACCTGGGAGGCACCAAAGCTTTAGGAGGAAGGGCAACTTCTATGACTATTATGACATTAATGATAAAGAAGGTACAACACAGGAAAAGGCTTGCAAATGCTGTCATTGTCTAGATAACTGCTGAATAATTGCACCAAACCAAGGCAATTAGTGTTTCTTTTGGCCTTATATGTATGATAATAAGAGGTATTCTCCTTGTAATAAGACATTTGATTAATATGAGTGTCTGGAAATTTCAGCTTATTAATTCCCTAAACCATAAAAAGACACCCATACACTCACAAAATTGATGCAAATTGAAGCTGATATAAATTATCTAACACAAATTGAAATTTACAAAAACCATTAAGCACCACAAATGCGAAAATAAATCATACTTGACAAACCTTTACACTTATTTGCCCCTCCTGTAATTCTGATTACTAAGTGAAAATTATTCAAACTTTTGGCTTTAGAATTATAAACTCAAGTGAAGTAAATAAAGACTATTTCAGTTGGATTTAGCTAATCACTGCACAACAGTGACCTCTCTGTCCTCTCCAACACAGCACACGCTATATTTACCACAATACTCCACAGATTTTACTAAGAAATAAAAGACATGACAGTCTCTTTATTAACATCACTGGAACACTTTCATTTCCCCACATTCAGGAAATAATGTACTGTTCAAAATACACACGTATATTAAAAAGGGTCACGTTTTTCTATAAGTTCATTGTCTTCCTGCACTCTGAAGACAGTGTTCTACATATTATGTGAAACTTTGTTCAGATAATGCAGGAAACACAGGAGAACAAAAATGACACAGGTGCTTCCTCAGTTAATGAGCAATACTGCTAGATAATCATTTTACTTTCACTAGGGAAAATGAAGAGTAAATTAAAAATGTAATTAACAATCCTCAGCCATTCAGAGAACCCACATGCCACACTGCCCTCTACCTTGTGTTAGTTACGTGCCCATAAATACACCCATACTTACCACAGAGTGATTGCCATTTGAACAGCAACCTCTCAGGACTCACATGGGCTAGGGTAAAGCAAACTATTTTAGGAAAAAAAAAAAATAGGAACAGGGCCAAAAACTTTTATCCTCTCCTAAAGAGCACTGGCTTTGTATCAATAAAAAAGAGAAAAAAACCAACTTCCTCACAAACTCTGTTGTGCAAGGGGTGGATGTCAGGGAGACATCAGCTTCTCCAGCCTTATCTTACCTGGAAGAGAGGCAAGAGAGATGAAAGACCATCGAAAAAAAATTGGGAGAAAACATTCTGCAATGCCATAAATGCATGTGTACTAACAAATGCTATTACTGTATTAGGGAAAGAACAGCCTGAGGTTGTCTTAGATAATACCATGAATGAACAGAATAAATATGGCAGAAATTATCATTAGCAACAGGTATCTTTAATGGGACTTGCAATGCACAACTTTAATGGCTTGATTTTCTGAAGCTCGAGCTGCAGCAAGACTATGCAATCTACTTTTTAGGGCAAATTTCTTGCTTCTAGAATTGTAGTAAAGCTCTTCAAAATAAGAAGCTAATTTACCTTGGTAAGGAAGCAGAAAAGAGTCTTTTTTTCTTTTTTAAATTTGTGATTTGGGTTAGCTCTTTTTGTTCGTTTGTTTGTATTTTATAAGAATAACACCAATAAAAGCAAAATAGATAGAAAGACAGAGAAGATCCTCAATATTACAAAAGGATTCATCTTATCCTAAATAAATACCAAATACATGCTGCACTTTCTTTTTGCAAATATTTATATTTTCATTGATGAAAAACTTCCAGCAAAACAGATGTATTGGTATTCATGAAACTGATTTGTATCTGCATGCAGGTATATTACCCCATAACTCTTTTCCAGAAAACACATTTTTTTTTCTAGCAAGAAATTTCTGAAGTCCCAGTCCATGTGGGGAGAACCTTTAGCTGCCTGGCAGCTTCTCAGCTGTTTTGCTCACACTCTGGATGGTCACTGACTGCAGCAGACACTGCACGGAGCAGGGCCGTGCTGCTAGGGGACAAGTGACCGCGTGCAGTAATTCTTTGCCAAGATAGTTCTCTCCTGCTTGTTCCTTTCACAAGGAAGATCCTGCTGATGAGCACATTTGATTAAGAGGTTACCTATCACGTTTGTTTGGCCAAGTTGCTTCCTCTCAGATCACAAGAAGCTGAAATACTGCTAATGCACAGTAGAAACTATGAGTGTCTCATTCACACAAGACACTTTGAGACTGCAAAATCAACTTGGAAGTGACTTAAAATCCTGCCAACAGCAGCATTTCCAACTGAGGCATCCTAGTGTAGTAAAAAAATAAAATGAAACAGCCTGCAAATAATTCTTCCTTGCAGTCAGAAGCAAATTTAAAAATTGTTTTTTTATAAGTACTTGAGTAAAAGGGACTGGAGGAAAATATAGGAATGCATAGTTAAAATTTGGCATATTTATATATCTGTATTATACAGAATAGAGCCATATACCACCTGGAGCACTCCCAGAGATGTGTCTCAGGCTTCAGGAATTTGAGAATGACTAGAATGAAACTCAGGGAGGGAAATGAATATATTACATAGGCCAATTGAATTTCCGTAATTCCTTGCTGACAACTAAAACAACAAAATGTTCTTGTTAATTGAGCGTAGGTATCTGAGGATGGTAGAGAAGCTTATGTGGCTTCCTTCCTTGTTCTTTCATGCACACATCATTTTCTGTTTCTGTTTAGCACATAGATATTTATCATTAAGGCAAATTATAAGAAAACTGGAAAAAAGAAAAGGGAACAGTAAATGAACCTTTCTGCAAGCATGATGTATGCAGGTCGGGTTGATCAGGTGCCTGGAGAGTAGCAGTTCATTTTCACACAGCACAAAATCATTACTTGAAGATACAAACTTGCTTGTGTTGCTTGTTTTGGAGCACATGATGCTTTTTCTAGCAAGGAGGCGTTTATTGACTAATATAGCCAACTGAAAGTGTAATCAATCAAATGCAATCAAATGGAGATTTGAAGCATATCTATTTTTTTGGTGGAACACTTTCCATATGTGACAGGTGAGGTGGGCTTGTCAGAAAAGATTAGTTCCAGTGCCCTGCACGTACCCCATAAACTCTCGTTTGTTTAACTTGTTTAACTTCAGTCAGGGCAAGCTACGTGACCTTTAACAGAGACACTCAAAAGCTTCATACCACAACTCCTCTCCTACCATGTAACCAGATACATACCCACCAGTTTATCAAAATGCAGAACTTCCCTCTTTAGAAAAGGTACATCCTGCCATGACAGTTACAGGAGATGGAATCAACAAACCAAGGCCCACTAACGTCACATGGATATTTGTTTGGATGGCCACAACAATTTGGTAAGAGCCAAAAGATCTCTGGTAAGAGCCAAGAGCAAAAGCCACATGAATTCTTCCTACTGTCCAGGCAAGAGGACTATGGCGCTGTGGATTAGCCTTGCCTGGGTTAACTGGGAATTCTGCATAACTGATGGTGAATGTCCAAATTAACCATGTCTTACAGTAACAAGATAAAAACTAGGGAACAATCCTTATCTTGGCATCAGTAAAGGGAGACAAGGGATGAATTTGGCCAAGATTCTACTAATTATCTTGATTTGAAAGAAAAAATGGCAAAATATTTCTAGAATTTTTCCTGAGAATAAGCAGGCATAATTTATTTCAGCTATTCTGCATATAATGATTTCTGCACAGCCTAAAGAAAATTATTGACAAAAAAGAATTCAATAGCAGATTTTAAACAAAATATTAACAAGTATTGATAGAAATCACATTTAATGACAAAGGCCAACATTTACATCAAGTAAATATCTTAACATTGAATTTATCTAATGAGGTGTCAGTTCACATCTTTTGTCTATCATTTAATCTGAATTAACTGCACATATTGATTTTCTTAGCACTCCTGAACTGCTCAAGAAAACACAAGTGCATTGATGAGATGCTCTTTATTATTTAGCAGAATTAGTTCCTGAAAGCACTGAATTAAAAAAAGTGCACTTCTCACTTTCTGATTTTTCATTACTTACAGGAGAAAATATGCATTTTTGCTTCAGTTTTGGCATGCTGTATGTTATTTCATAGAATGAATCAGCACAGTAACTGGTGTGTGAGTAATCTGGGCAGAAATAGTCCACGTATGCTCAGTTATCTCTCAGTTATCTGCACTATATAGCTTGCTCCATCCCAGAAACTAAGCTATAGTTTTACAGATTGCCATCCTGATAATATATTTATTTAGATGGAGGCAAGTCTTTGAGAATTTATTAATGACACAAGCTGTTGTGATTTGCCAACTTTAAAGTGAAATAACTGTACTAAATGGATATTATCATTTTTAAATGATGCTTAAAAAACAATAGAGGTGAAATCGGCATTAACCAACAGAGATAGCATCTTCAGAACACAAGTGCACTAACAGCCCTTCTGCAGCATGTGAAATATATTTGCACCAGTTTTCAACTATTAGCTAAAAAAATACAGCACTGCAGGATACTATTGGCTATGCTTTCACTGTACCATCAACTCACACTGCCATCCTTCAGTTACACCTCTAGGTGTTTGTAGGTACGGTATACATTGCTTGTAAGACGTATCACAGAATCACAGAATGGCTGAGGTTGAAAAGGAGATACCTCTGGAGATACCTAGTTCAATCCCCCTGTTCAAACAGAGCTGTCCATGTTGCCCAGAACTCTGTCCAGATAGTGGACAGGATAATGTCCACCTATGAGAATGCCGTGGGAGACAGCACTAAAAGATCTGCTGAAGTCAAAGTAGACAACATCCACCGCTCTCTCTTCTCTGCCCAATCATTGCATTACAGAAGGCTTTCAGGTTGGTTAAATACTATTTCCCCTTTG